>LPNX010577830.1:388815-414258 GCA_001517045.1 Pseudotsuga menziesii
TATTTGGAAAGATTTGTAGTGACATCCATGAGGCTAATCACGCATTGCAAAGTGTGATCATTAATTCCAACGGCGATGGTCATGAACATAATATTAGACTTCCTTGGTTATTGATGGAGCAACAAAGCAATTCTATAAAAGAGGTCATTCAAAAAATCAGGTTTCCCACGGGCTTTTCGTCAAACATACAAAATATCTTAACGGAAAAAGGTGATTTTGGTGGGGTTAAAATGCATGACTGGCACACATTCATTAAGGTAAATATAATTAGGTTTTAATATATTTCAGCCTTATTTGTATGGGATGCTTTGTACCCTTGGTCCCTGAGAGTGGAGGAAGGAAGGAATTAATCTTTGAAGATGTGGCAGAAAATCCTTGATGTAAATGCTGTCTGAGAGAATATGCCTACCTAATGTATAAGGCCATACACTGCTGATAATATTTGAAGAAGGTCAATAAATACCACTCTGAACCTCTATAGAGGCCGTGAAATCTCCCTCTGATCTTAGTAGATAAGAAGTGACAGCAAAACCATTGAAGGATGAGCAAAGCAAGTTTCAAACCAAATCTTTATAAAAGAAGAGGAAACACACATGCTTGACTTTTCCAGCCCATAATAGATTTGAAGCAAATTTTTATTCCTAGGATGACTCCATGCACTAATTTTTTTCCCAACATTCATGGATGGCATCCCTAGTAAACCTTTTGGTGTAGACTAGTCACTCGTATGCCTCACCCATAGGGATTTGAAGTGGAGACCTGCTGGCACAAAACTAGCCAAATGCCCAGTGACTTTGGTGATGACTGGTTGAGCTAATCCCTAGGGCCAAGTCCATGTACCATATGTAAAACAGATAAGAATTTTCACTTGTAGTGCAGAAATTGATGCTTTCTTCTGCCCTAAAGACAATCAATTTTTGGGCTGATATCTTCAAAAAGGAAAATTTGTTGCAGTCTATTTGTCTGGGGAAAAATATGCTTCTCTTTTGTCAATATTTTTGCATATTATGTTTTATTTCTAAGCATTTTGTTTGAATGTGGGAACTGTGTTGTTAGATTGCCCTGTAATTGTCAATGTAAAGAAAGAGTATGAACATCCTGGGTTTTTGACTTTTTTTTTGCAGCTTGAGAAAAACATTCGGCTCATTGCGCTAGCAGCAGGTTGGACTAAACATGTAGATGATTGGTCCCCTCAAGTTTCTGCTGCTCATACAGGCACAAGTGTTGCTGTAACAACTGCAAAACGGGGAGGTAATGGAAAGTGACTTCAGAAAAACAATACCCTCATAGCAATGACTGCTCCAATTGATGCTAGAGTTTTTAGGAATTTTTATTGGTGTAAAGGTGGAAGGCTCTCCACCCAAGTACTTCAATTACCATATGCAATAGCAAAGCGAGCTGGATGCCAAGGTGTGTGCTTCTCTATACATTGACTAATACATTCTATTTGGCATTAATAATATTATCTTATCTCACTAAGAGTCTAATGTTGCCACAATTTGTGTCAATCCAGGTGGAACAAGGAAAATATCTGGAATTCTTTATGTAGAAGGCTGTGATTTCCCTAGAAGAAGTAGGTAGTATACTTGGCGGGCAGCTGTTGAAAGGGCTAGGAGTGTGTCACAGCTTGCAGTTCAGGTCTGTCTGTTTTTTGGTGTTATTTAGTTGCTTTCAATAAATATGAAATGTACATGCAAACTGCTTAAACCATTTAAGATCTAAAATTAGTTTATTTTTTTACATGCTGGACACGTTTGCAGGTTAGGTATCTTGATGCTTATATTAAATGGAAGGATCTTGTATATCCAGAAGATTGTCATGATGGTAAGGCTATGGACAAAGAGGGAATTTCTTTCAGGAATGACACCGTTTGTGGGAAAATATATGAAGGTGGTGAGGCTAAGTATTTGTTGGACTTTGGAAACCAGAAAGACATTCCGATCTGTGCTTTCAAACATGGTAGAAAAATTGAAGAGACTGAAGGCAGCGGAAACAAATACTAGTTGGGAGAATTCATGTTCCTCTGTATGTATTGAAGGCCTTTGAAGATGGACTTCTCCGGGATTGTCCAAACAAGGGTTCTAAGCAAGTTTGGAAAGGTCCGAATAGGCCGATGAAAGGAATTAGAATTAAGGATATATATTCATTCCTTTTATGTAAGGAAGAGATGAATGGAAAGTGTTCATGTGCCCAGTGTGGGAAGGAGGTATTGGTCAGGTATATTCTCTTCTTCTGGTGATATTTCTTTTCTTCAAAGACCATGTCCAGACTCTATGCATATAAATATACAATATGTAATGTTATTTAACTTCTATTGAGTCATTGGAGAACAACCATAAGATTTGAGAATCAGGAAATTTACATTCTTGGTATTTTTATCCTACCTTTTGTCAGCATTGTTGTCTGGATGTAGAAATAACTGATTCCATGTAGCCAAGAATGCTTTTTGATACTACGTGGATACTTTATGCATTTTTATTTTTTACTTGATTGTAAATTTGTATCTATATCCTTTTTTATCTGTGCCAATTAGAAGAGAGTTTAAATGGCCTTTGTAATCAATAATTATTTTATACATTCATTTGAAACTTACCTTTGACTGTCAACATCAATAGGTTATTATTGAAAGTCTTAGGGGAAAAGAGAGCATATTTCCATTGTGAGGAAAATGGAAATGAAAGTTTCAGTTCAAGTGGAGAGATTAAAAGGAGTCGTTTTGTATTGGCCTTAGTAAATTTCTGAACTTTTGCGAAACCAGTTATGTTCTGTTTATGTTTTGTCCCCTTGTGTTAACACCTGGAGAGCACTGTGGATGTTCCCCCAGAGCCCCATCAGTAAGGCCACTCTACGGAGGACATTGGGCCAGAGAGGTTGTTGGGTTGTACAGGCATTCCTAGATAAGATGATGATAGTGACTGATTCTCCTCTCTTATGGCTTATGTTACTGATATTTGTGTTTGTAACTTTGTACCAGATAGTTGGTTGTATTTGATATTTAGTAACTTCATTTTTTTTCTCTTAGCTTCTGATTTTATGTTGCATTTCTAGGAGATGACTTTTGCACTCCCCTTATTGCCATTTTGATACGTTGTATAGTAAAAACAGCCCCTTGGACCTGTTTTGGTTATCAACGGACAATAAGATGATTTCATTTCAGTTGAGTTTGACTGTTCTAAAAGGGAAGATTTTTTCTTTCTTTCTTTTCATGTAGCACTTTCATTGATTCTAACATGTTCTGTTTGAATGATTTTCAGGAAATCTGTTAAATGCAATTTTTGTGAAGGTACGAATGATTATTTAACTTTTTTAAATGCAATAGTATTTTGAAGTCTCTCTTTTTTTTATTTGTTGTTTAAGCAATTTTATATCCCATCTTTCTCTTGATTAGCCACAATCAAATATTAGTTTGGGCCTTATTTTATCAAGCATTTTTATTCGATTTTTTCCAAATAAACTCTTCATGAGCACTGTCCTTTTTCAGTAACGTGGAGGTAGAATACCACGGTTTCATGGTTTAGTTGTTTCGATAGGGAACACCCTCCTGATGTCAAAGCGTTCACTTAATAAATTGATTTGTGTGTAGTTATAGTAATTTGAAAAAGTATTTAGCTATATGTTGTCATTCTCATAACATTCACTGCATTGTTTCAGGTTCTTTTCATCAGGGATGCACATTAACTTCTGATTGGATTGATAGATCTGAGTGCAATTTTACATGTTACAAGTGCTACAATTTCAAGCTGACTGAGAAAAGAGACAATATTCTTAAGACAACATTAAAGAAAAGTTTTGCACCTGTAGTTATCGACAAGAAAGTACAAGATGATCACTTGCCTTTGAGGTACAAAGTGGAGGAGCACAAAGGGAGCCTTGTGCAGTCATTTGATGCAAATGCTGCAGTACAGAATTATCCCAGTGTGGATAGGTTTTTGGTACAGAGAAAGAAACCCAGTGGCTCATTCTATCAGAATGGGC
The DNA here is from genome assembly GCA_001517045.1 of Pseudotsuga menziesii. Classification (NCBI taxonomy): domain Eukaryota; kingdom Viridiplantae; phylum Streptophyta; class Pinopsida; order Pinales; family Pinaceae; genus Pseudotsuga; species Pseudotsuga menziesii. The sequence goes on from LPNX010577830.1 coordinate 392,791, forward strand.
TTTTATGGAAGAAAAATCTATGTGATGAATTAGGGAAGGATTTTAGAAAGAACAAGCTTCTGCTTCCATGCCAGAATAGCATGGGTGCTGCAGAGGGTCCTCGATGCTATCTCTGTCATGAGTCATACAACCCAAAGCTTATCTATATTGGATGTGAAGACTGCAAAGGTACTACGAGAAGTTCATACAAATTCTAACAGGGCGTCGCTGTATATTTTTTTTTTAAAAACCTATACAGAACGTCGCTATAGCAATGGCATGACGTGGAACTTTGCCTAGTCTTCCCGTCGCAGGTATAGCATCCTCGTCGCTATTCCTGGGGTTTGCATTTTTTTATTATTTTAAAACTTATACAAAGCGTGGATACATAGACGGCAAGGCGTGGATACAGCGACGACAAGGCGTGGATACAGAGACGGCAAGGCGTGGATATAGCGACGACAAGGCGTGGATACAGCGACGGCCAGGCATGGATACAGAGACGGCCAAGTGTGGATATAGCGACAACCAGGCGTGGATATAGCGACGGCTTAGACATCTAATGAAATATAGAACATTGTCGCTCTTGCAACGCAAATTAGGGGTCGTCTCTATTGTGACGGAATTGTTTCCACGGAAAAAAAAAAACACTTAGACGTGGCAATATCCACGCTTTTCCATGGATATTGCCACTTTTTGCCATGGCAAAATTGATCACTTGTACTAGTGTTTGGTGTTCTTCCTAAGCTTGTTTTTTGCTTGTGAGCTTGCTATCGAGAGATGGAGGATTGAGGTGGTGGAGGCCCAAGTGGGGGATTCAATTTCTCCGATTCGCAGACATTTCGATAGAGGTTGCATTCATTGTAATCTATGATTTTATATTAATAGAAATATATTTTCCTGTCCAATAATGTATGTTTGAATGAATATTTTATCCATGGATAATTTCAAATGCTTATACGTTGTTGATTATATATGCTAGAGTAGATCTAACACCAATATATATATAGCATGCTTGTCTTGTTTACTGATTGTTGAGGAGGTAATTTATCAATTCAAGTTGGAGTTGGAAAGCTCAACGAGGATCTACTTCAACCGTCTAGAATAAGGTACAAGTTTTGATCCTTTAGTGTTAGATATTTGATTTCTCTTGCATATTGGAAAGGATTGATTTCTGGAGTCAAGCTATCTTTTGTGGTACCCCAAGCCATAGGAATTTCTCTCCGTAACACTAATTTATTGCTTTATCCTTCTTTTTCTACTTTTATCCTGCGTTGTCCTATTTTATCCTGCTTTTAGCGTACTTTACCCTGCTTTTATGCTTTACACAACTTTTCTGCTTTCATGTTTTGTGTCTTCTTTTCTTGTTTTATTCTATTTCCTTTTTCTTTTCTGCTTTGGGTACTTTCTCCTTTCTTTCATCTTTTTCAACTTCCTTGTAGCCAAACCTTATCTCCTAATGCACCCCACATGGCCCATTATCTTTATTATTTTATTTAAGATAAAATTTATTCATGGAAAACAATTTATCTAATAGTGCATCTTCAATTTTAGAACATAATAACTGCTACTATTAATTAATTGCCTTGTTTCAAAATATAATCCCAACAAATTAATGGAATTTCCTCTTAAAAACATAGGGACTAATTGGCTAATAGAATGATCCATATGTCACCAAAATTAGGGACATGACATTTGGAATGGTTTAATTCTATGGTTTAATGTTATTTAGGATGTAACATATAATTTTTAGGTTATGTTTAATTTCATAAGTCAAACTTAACCTCTAGTGAGATTATGGCCTCACATACTTTGGCATTGCCAATCTAATTTATGTGAAAGATAATTTAAAATAAAAGAAGCATATTTATAATTACACCATTTGTTGATGTATTTGTAACTTTAGAATGTATTCATCTATGTATCTTATGTCTTTTAACCCTATGTTTATTCCAGGATGTATCTATTATGTAATTGAGTCATGTTGTCATGCCTCAATGTTCCGATTGAGAGGATCTATTATGTAAACAAGTCATGTCAAGTCATCGTGGGTAACCCTCCGATTGTCTAAAGGTTAAAGTCCAAAAATTTCTGGGGCACTAGGGTTATTAGACTCTCCTAGTAAAGTTCAGCCCTAGTAGGGTTTTAGTCATGCTAGGATTAGTATAAATAGAGAGTTGGAGTCTCTATTTAGCACACAACTTATACACACTCAAGTGTAGTGCATAGTTGAGGAAGGAGAAGACATTGGGGTTAGACAAGAAGAAGGATACTGCTATTGGGAGGTCCCTTACTGTTTTGGGATTTTCTATTTTGGTGTTGATTCTATCTCTAAGGAAGTTGCGGGGTTTTATCCTTTATGGTTTCCCCGAGGAAAAACATTGTGTTCGTTGTCTCTTGTGTTTAATTGTTGTTCTTGTTATTCTCACAGTTAAAGATCCTAATAATGCTAGCTTAATGTTGAAAAACTAACATGGTATCAGAGCTAACGTGAGAAGAAGACATTATGTAGCTACGGGAACTAGGGCTTCCTATTTTGTGGATCTTCCTCCAAATATTTTCAGCAAACATAAGGTGGAATAACTCTCCTCCTTAGGGCGCATCTTTCTGTCGAAGCAGAATCCAATTCTGAGGATTTTTAGTTTTGGACCCGACACTGCTGCCGAAAATTAGGGCTTTTCATAGAAGAGGAATTTTTCAGTGAGCCCAGGCCTGGATTGATCTCCTCCCCAAAATCGAAGTTAGGGATAAATTTCAAGGCATTTGGGTGGACAGAACTACGGTAAAGCAAAACCCTAATTTGCTCCTAATCCAGTACTGCAGGATTTCAGCTCCAAATCTAGATCCGACACCTTGACCTGGTAAGATCTAAATATTTTGTATTTACATTTGAGGTTCTTAATTTAAGATGTCTCATCATACCAAGCTTGATGAAAAGCTTGAGGGAGCTGATAACTTCCGAGCCTGGAAGTATAGGATCTCCCTGGTCCTGGAAGAAAATGAGTTGGACTCCTACATCCATGAGGAGGTTCCAGTTCCAGAGGGAGATGAGGCTAAGGGATTACATAAGAAGAATATGGTTATGGCAAAGAGGATCATTGCTGATTCTATCAAGGATCACCTTATCCCTCACGTGTCCTCTCTCAAGACACCTAAAGCTATGTTTGATGCCCTAACCAAATTGTTTGAAGGGAAGAACATAAACTAGAAGATGACTTTGAGGAATCAACTGAAGAATGTGAAGATCCAGAATGCAGAGACCATCCAGTCTTACTTCACAAGGGTTTCTCAGATCAAGGAACAATTGGAAGCAGTAGATGAAGAAATGGAGAATGCAAAAATTGTGATGACCACCTTGAATGGTCTCCCTAGGACATGTGACTCTTTCATTCAAGGGATCTGTGCTAGAAAGAAGTTAGTCAAGTTCAGCAGACTGTGGGAAGAATGTTCTAAAAAAGAAGCTCGGATAGCAGCTCGAGAAGAGAAGATGGGAAGTGAATATCAAGCTCTCACAGTACAATCCAAGAAACCCAAATCCAACCATCATAGAAGTAAGTACTCTCATCACAAGAATAACTCTAGAAATCCTAGAGATAGGTCTAAGTTCATTTTCTATACATGTGATGAAAAAGGACACTTTGCTAGAGATTGTCCTAAGAACAAAAGTAGCCCTCATAAGAAGAAGGGCAGCAAGAGAAGACATCATGCTCATGCTCCAGAGGATGATGAACCTTCATAAAAAAGAACTAGATATGAAAGTGAATATTCTTCAAGCGAGGATGAATATGTTTTGATCTCCGCTCTCACGGGAAACATTACTCATGGAAGTGATGATTGGCTTATTGATAGTGGGGCCTCCAAACATATAACTGGATTCAAGGAATCCTTTGTGATACTTTCAGAACATGAATCACCTCACAAGGTGAAGCTAGGAGATGACTACCAATATCCAATAAAAGGTAGTGGGGAATCTTCCTATAAACTAGACTCTGGTAAGTCTCTAACAATGAAGGAAGTATTGTTTATGCCAGGACTCAAGAAGAACCTTCTCTCCATATCAGCATTAGATGCAAAAGGAATGAAGGTTGCATTCATAGATGGTCAAGTCATCATGTGGCCAAGAGGAAAGACTATCAATGATGCGGTGGTGATTGGAGAACAAGAAGGAGGTTTGTACAAATTGAAGGGCCATCCAGAACAAGCCTTGGTCCATGACATAGTAGAGCCAAGTGAACTTTGGCATAGAAGGCTTGTACATGTGCATTACAGAGCACTACCTCTTGCAAGCAAAGTTATTGAAGGTCTTCTAGAAATACAAGAAAAACATGACGGGGTCTGCAAAGGATGTGCGAAAGGAAAGAACACAAAGAAGACATTTCCAAGTAGTGAAAGCAAAGCAAAAGGAATCTTGGAAATCAATCACTCCGATGTATGTGGTCCTATGTCATCAAGCTCACCATTAGAGGAAATTTCAACTCAAAATGGTCCTTTTAACTTTGATTCAAATTCCATGTCATCATGTGTTAGCCAATGAAATTGCTTTAAATTTGAAATACCATATAGGTCTTAAACACTTTTTTAATATAAATTTGGGGATAGGTATCATTAAAAAAACTACTTTTTTTGTTTGTATTTTTGACATATCTCCCCGTGTTTTTACTCAAATTTCGATCGGGAGAGCTCGTTGGATGTGGAATTAAATTCCGCATCCAACGAGCTCTCCTGATCGAAATTTGAGTAAAAACACGAGGATATATGTCAAAAATAAAAATAAAAGTAGTTTTTTTCTTTTCTTCCTCCAAAATTAATAAATATTATTTTATTATTTTAACTATTATTTTATTAAATCTTTTTAGGAGGCCCATTTTGAGTTGAAATTTTCTCTAATGTAAGTGGGTATGCATATTATGTTTCTTTTATTGATGATTTTTCTAGGAAGACATGGGTTTACTTCATGAAGAATAAAGATGAAGTATTCAACAAGTTCAAGGAATTCAAAGCCTTGATCAAGAATCACACTGAAAAGAAGATCAAGACCTTTCGATCAGATAATGGCAGAGAATTCACTTCGAATGAATTCAAAGAGCTATGTAAAGAATCAGGGATTAAGAGGGATTTGTCCACTCCTTATAATCCACAACATAATGAGATTGCGAAACGGAAGAACAGAACTATCATGGAAGCTGCAAGAGCTATGCTTCATGATCAAGATCTTCCTATGCATCTTTGGGAAGAAGCTGCCAAAACAACGATGTATGTGCAGAACCGTACTCCACATAGAGTACTCAAGAACAAGACTTCTGAAGAAGTCTTCTCCAGCAAGAAACCAGAAGTCAACCATCTCAGAATATTCGGTTGTCCGGTATACATACACATTCTAAAAGAGAAGAGAACAAAATTAGATCCTTCAGGAAAGAAGGGTATATTTGTGGGATACTCTGAAAGCTCGAAGGCTTACAGAATATATTTCCCAAGATACAAGAAGATTGACATCAGCAGGGATGTGACATTTGATGAAGACACAGCTTACAACAAATCCAGAAAGAGACCTGCTAAAGAACCTGAAGAAGCAGAAGCACCTAGAATTCATGATACAACCATGAATGAACAAACTCAAGAAGAAGATCGAGAATTTGAAGAACCACAAAGACCTATAGATCCACCTCTGGAGAAGAATACTCATAAGAGGAAACCTGCTTGGGTACAAGAACTTATCCAAGGGTACAAGAACTTACAACAAAATAGAAAGAGACCTGCTGAAGAACCTGAAGAAGCAAAAGCACCTATAATTCATGATACAATCATGAATGAAGAAAATCGAGAAGAAGATCAAGAATTTGAAGAACCACAAAGACCTGTAGATCCACCTCTGGAGAAGAATACTCATAAGAGGAAACCTGCTTGGGTATGAGAACTTATCCAAGGTGCAGAAAGATATGGGGCTCTAGAAGAGAATCATAGAGAAATAAAGAGGACCAGATTGTGCTCCGAGTATGTAGCTTTACTATGTGATTTCATTGATAAAGAACCTTCCAGTTATGAATAAGCGGTAGAACGGAAAGAATGGAAGGATGCTATGATCGAAGAATATCAATCGATCATGAAGAATGATGTTTGGGATGTTGTCCCAAGACCAGAAGGGAAGTCAGTTGTAACTTCCAAATGGATCTACAAGATCAAGCATGCTGCAGACGGTAGCATTGAAAAGTATAAGGAAATATTTGTGGCTCAGGGTTTCTCTCAAAAAGAAGGAATAGATTATGAAGAAACCTTTGCACCTGTAGCCAGATACACTTCCATCAGATCAGTACTTACTCTGGCTGCAGTGATGAAATGGAAGATACACCAGATGGATGTCAAGACTGCTTTCTTGAATGGTGTAGTGGAAGAGGAAGTGTATGTAGAACAACCACTCGGTTTTGAGACACATGATAGAGAGTCTCATGTATGCAGATTGAAGAAAGCTTTGTACGGTTTGAAACAGGCACCCAGGACTTGGTACGATAGGATTGACAATTTTCTATCCAATTTGGGCTTTACAAAGAGTAAAGTAGATTCCAACCTATACTACAAGGTTGAAGATGGAAACCCAGTGATGCTTCTACTATATGTAGATGATATATTTGTGACAGGTACGGATGGGTTGATTGCTGATACAAAAAGAAAGCTTGCTGCTGAGTTCAAAATGAAGGACTTGGGTATGATGCATTATTTTTTAGGTATGGAGGTGTGGCAGAGTGCAGATGGAATCTTCCTTGGACAAGGGAAGTATGCAGTAGAGATCCTAAAGAGGTTTGGGATGATGGACTGTAAGGCTATGGCCACACCTATGGCATCAAACCTGAAGCTATTGAGTGATGCTTCATCAGAGACGGTTGATGCCATGATGTATCATCAGATGATTGGGTCCTTGATGTACCTGATGAACACAAGACTAGACATTTGCTTTGCTGTGAACACCTTGAGCCAGTTCTTGACAAATCCGAGAAATGTTAACTTGATTGCTGCAAAGCATATTCTAAGGTACCTGAGGGGTACAGTTGATTATGGGCTCAAGTATGAGTTGAATCAGAAGATTAACCTGGAGGGTTATGTTGATTCATATTGGGCAGGCAATGCCATCGATAGGAAGAGCACTTCAGGGTGTTGCTTCAGTATGGGATCAAGTGTGATCTCTTGGTTTAGCAGGAAGCAATCCTGTGTGGCACTAAGCACAGCTGAAGCAGAGTACGTCGTAGCTTGTTCAGCTAGTTTTGAGGCAGTATGGTTGCGGAAGCTACTGTCTGATATATTTGATCTCTAGTTTGATGCTACTTGTATACATTGTGACAACCAGAGTTGTGTGAAGTTGTCATAGAATCCAGTGTTCCATGACAAGTCGAAGCATATCGAGATCAAGTATCACTATATCAGGGATATGGTGCAGAGGGGAGCAGTGAAGCTCCAGTATGTTGTGACGGAGGAACACATAGCTGATGTATTGATGAAGCCATAGGGTAGGATGAAGTTCAAGTACTTCAGGGAGAATCGTGGAGTTCTCCAGATTGAGGTTTCCTCCAAGAGAAAGTGATGAGACCCATAGCCATTCTGACATGGTGAGAGGATTGGTTCCTTCCATGGTCAAATGTAAGGGCTGATCCATTCTATCATGGTGAGAGGATTGGTTCCTTCCATGTCAGATATGAGTGCTGGCCATTATGTTGAGTAGGATAGATGTAAGGGCAACTGCCATTCTGGGAATGGAGGCACCTGGTCAGTTACCAGGAAAACTCAGTCTAGGATTGAGAAGCCATTCTGACATGGTGAGAGGATGGGTTCCTTCCATGGTCAGATGTAAGGGATGAGCCATTTTTTCATGGCTAAAGGATTAAGTTCCTCCCATGTCAGATGTGAGTGTTGGCCATTCTGACGAGTAGGTCAGATGTAAGGGCAACTGCCATTCTAGGAATGGAGGCACCTGGTCAGTTACCAAGTAGCTCAGTCTGGGACTGGGGGCCATTTTGATGTGATGATAGGATTAGTTCCTTCATGATCAGATGTGAGTGCATGCCCTTTCGATGCGATGTGTTTACACATGGTCGAATGTAAGTGCAGAGCCTTTCCGACAAGATGAGGTTGGATATAAGTGTTGAGCCATTCTGGCGCGATGTGTTTACACATGGTCAGATGTGAGTGCTGTTCCTTTTCGACAAGATGGGGTTGAATGTAAGTGCAGTTCCTTTCCAACAAGATGGGGTTGGATGTAAGTGCAGATCCTTTTCAATGCGATGTGCTTACACATGATCGAATATAAGTGTTGAGCCTTTTTGATAAGATGATGTCAGATGTGAGTGCTGGGCCTTTCTGACAAGATGATGTCAGATGTGAGTGCTAGGTGTTCCTTTCTGACATGATGAGGTCAGATGTAAGAGATAGGTGGGCCATTCTGACTTAAGTGTCAGATATAAGCGCTAATGAAGACCTACATGAATGGTAGGCCTACAGAATTGACTCTGTAGAACTTCCTATGACGAGAAGAATCGAGATAGCACCATTATGAGATAACATATGATGATCCAAACTTGATGATGATCCAGATCAAGTGATCCAGTTTTGATGATGATCCAGACTCAATCATGATCCAGATGTGATGATGATCCAGACTTGATGACGATCCAGATCGAGTGTTGATCCAACAATGATGAGCTAGTAGTCATTATGATGCAAATCCCGTGATGAAGAAGACTTGAAGAAGAAGATGACTTGAAGACAAAGAAGACTCAAAGACAAAGAAGACTCGAAGATGAAGAAGACTTGAAGACTAAGAAGACTTGAAGATGACGAGATGTTCTAGTTGATGCAGAGAAGAAGACCAGTGCTGAAAATTGTGTCGAAAGAATACCTTCCTAGTTAAGAGGGAGTGTTGATGTATTTGTAAGTTCAGAATGTATTCATCTATGTATCTTATGTCTTGTAACCCGATGTTTATTCCGGGATGTATCTATTATGTGATTGAGTCATGTTGTCATGCCCCAATGTTCTGATCGGGAGGATCTATTATGTAAACAAGTCATGTCAAGTCATTGTGGGTAACCCTCTGATTTTCTAAAGGTTAAAGTCCCTGCAGTTTCGGGGCACTAGGGTTATTAGACTCTCCTAGTAGAGGTCAGCCCTAGTAGGGTTTTAGTCATGCCAAGTGTTACGGAGAGAAATTCCTATGGCTTGGGGTACCACAACAGATAGCTTGACTCCAGAAATCAATCTTTCCCAATATACAATAGAAATAAAATGTCTAACACTAAAGGATCAGACCTCATAACTTATTTCAAATGGTTGAAGTAGATCCTCGTTGAGCTTTCCAATCTTAAGCTTGAATTGCTATATTACTTCCTCAACAACAAGTAAACAATACAAGCATTCTATATATCATGGTGTTAGATCTATTCTAGCATATATAATCAATAATGTAAAAGCATTTGACATAATCCCATGGATAAAATATTCATTCAAATACACATCATTGGACAGGAAAAGATATTTCTATTAATACGAATCAGAGATTACAAGATACAACCTTTGACGGCATGTCTGCGAACCGGAGAAACTGAATCCCCCACTTGGGCCTCCACCACTTCAATCCTCCATCTCTCGATAGCAAGCTCACAAGAAAAAGGCAAGCTTGGGAAGAACACAAAAGGGCTCCAAGGGACAAAGGGATGTAGACTCAAGCATAAGTTCTGGCAACAATGGACTATAGTTTCGTTGCTCTCAATTCTCTCTTATGCCTTCAATGTACCAAGGGGTTCCTTATATAGCTTTTCAAAGGGGTACTAAAAGGTCGAATCCGAGCGATCTCAAGGCATATGGAAGGCCAGGAGTCAAATGAGTCAGATCCATGTCAAGGAAAACTCCAAAAGGATTTGGATTATTTACACATCCCGATGTACACTTTTATATGGCTCAAACCAGCGTATGTACACACTTATAAGGTTAAAAGTCGCGTATAGCATTTTTCATGTGTTTTTAGGGATGATCAAGGAAACATCAAAGGAAAAAAAGTGGTCCATCGGGGCTAAGGAGTCTGCAGCGGGACAGGGGAAGGCCATACAAAGTGTGATTCACCTAGAGTGGTGAAATCCGCTATAACAGATGCCCCGTATTGTATGAGATCAGAGGGGTTATACGATGGCCGAAATACATTATAAGTCCATCCCAGAAGTGGAGTGATGAAGGATCCCAAATGGAAGACCAGCCACCCAATTAGCATAGTACCATAATACAACTCTGCATATAACTGCAAATACATATAGCAGTCCCGGATACATAAGAGTACAATGGCCATGAATAGGCATGATATATGATATCACATATGTGGTCATCGCCACGTACAATATACATAGATCAGAATCTCCATGATGAAGATATACAAAGGACCATGATATCCAAAATGGCTGAAGATATATAATAGATCAAGATCTCCATAGTGGATGGAAATGTCTGACATACACTGGAATCAAGTCACGAGAGCTGAAATCTCATGAACACTGGCACGATCAAGGAGGTAGCATATAAGAGATGCCACCAGTCTGGAAAGTATTCTACACAAACCGCTACGAGTACATGTCCTACTATGCAAATAGAGGTGTCTAGGTCGAACATAGTAGTCCATCGTCTGATTACCAGTCATTAATGTATACCGTTAACAGACATGAGATCACCCACCAATAATGAAAATGGGAATCAAGGTACTAGAGTGAAAACTAACAAGTGTGAATAGATGTGTTGAGGTCGAACACTTGAAAGGATCCATTGATTAGGGGACATTGATGTATTCCCAAGAAACTATCGATGGCGAGAGAACCTGCCATTGATGACTGCAAGTCTCAAGGCACTCAAAAATGACTCCAGAATCCAATCCCAGAATAAATGATCTGAAGTCGATGGGATGAAATCCGCTGGAAGGAGGGCATTAAGGCATCCCCCATCATCCAACACGAGGTACTCAGCAAGGCTGTATAATGTGGAAGAACTCGATCATAGGTGCACGAACCAGTAACTGTACCGGGAATGGCCGACATGCAAAGTCAAGATAACTGAGGAATGGCCGACTCAGGTTTCAACTTCCTTTGAACAAGAGCATAATAGCATATGGTGACTAAATGAAGGCAGCATAGACGCGATATACAAACTGGGACATCTCTGTGACACATGAGGCATAAACAGAGGCTCCAAAGGGACTGGAAGCTTAACTAGTCGGTGGAGATAAACTCAGATAAACGAGTACAGCTCCTAAATTCAAACTATAACCCAACCAAGGGATGTGATATGCAGTGCTCTATTCGAAGGCAACATGACTCGACAGCTGCCAAAGATAACATCTTTCCTTGTCCGGATTTTTGGTTTTTTGATTTTTTCTTTTTGGACTTTTTCAGTTATTTGAAAAGCTTGAAAAAAGAATAAACTAGATTTATAGTTACAAACTAGGAGGAGACAAGTGTCATAAGGGTAAACAAACTAGTTCCAAGCAGTGGAACATACCTATGCTCAATGCAAGGATACATGTGTAGGATATCGACACTCGGGGGAAAATCCCCTCCCGGTAAAAGGGAATCAAGCTATGAAGGATATAAAAAATGGCTCTGCATGGCTAGACATGAGACAAGCTCGGGCTATATGGCTGAAACACAATGTCAAGAGAGCCAGCATAAAGCTCAATAAGGCAGGAAAAGCTCATGATAATGCATTCATAACTTGACATGAGGGAGTCCTAAGGGAAATAGGCCAGCATAAGATCAAGAGGAGTATGAGGCTCTTGCGAAATGTCATGGCAGAACTATACAATGGACTCCCACACCCTAAAGGAAAAAACATCGGCATGGGAACCAAATGCAAATAAGGTGCTAACTAGGCTACCCATGTAAGGTGAAGCTCTACCACTCATATCATGCCACTTCTAAAGTAGCAAGAAGGTTCCGTGACATAATAGAGTGGGTTCGTACCTAAGGTCATGGTGATATGGTCACAAGGTCATGCAAAATGCAAGCGGTGGTGAAACCTAACCTATATGCCGGTTTAGTCATGATACCTAAGATAGGCACGAACGGGTCAATCCAACGGCTGAAATGACACTAAAAAAGGTCTTCTACATCATCAATTATGTCAAAAATGGTCCAAAATGGTTAGAAACTTTTGAAACTATAGGAAAGGGGGTAAAAATTTTCAAGTATTTGAAAATTTTTCTATAAATAGTAAAAAATATAAATCATTTGAAACTTTTACCCATTTTAGCTCTGACTTTCAACTGCAAATTCCAGGAGATCCAGCCGGTGGAATTCACAACCGTTTCTTCCAGGTATTTACTCATGCTCTCCTCTTGCATTTTGATATATTTTTTACATATTTTCATGGTTAAATGAAATGTTTAAGCCATCCCAAAGTGCGCGCTATGGACCACGTGGATATTGAGGTTTTTTCCGTGTATAGGGCTGGCTATATGCCGAAAATGGCCTAAAATCCGCGTACATACGTGACTGTCTTCAAAATAGTCACGTATGAGGCCACGCATAAGGTTTTCAAGTAAACTAATGGGTAATTTTGCAATTTCTTTTGCAGGATGGTGCTAGAATGGAGAGAGCATGAGCATGGTAAAGTAGAGGAAGTAGTAAGGGCTGACTTAATGGCTCAACAAGCTCTACATGCATGCAGACTCTACAAGTTTTGGTGTCTTGGTGGTTTGAGGGCCAAACCAAGACTGCTACAGATGCTGGTATACTACTGGGATCTAGACTCAGAGTCCTTCTGTATTGATGGGATGTCCCTCACTATAGAGGTGGAGGACATATACTTTATCACTGGTCTTTCTAGACGAGGGGAGGTGGTGAACCTTCGTTCCCGAGGTGGGCCAGGGGGTGGCCTGACTATCGATGAGTACATAGCCATGTACTATTTTCTAGACACTAAGAAGGTGGGGAGTCAAGTCCCTACCAATGCTATACAGGTGCTGGGCCTAAAGGCCATATTACTGATGCTAGGCAGGATAGCAGGCATAGCATCACTCCACCAGGCCTCGTGGCCTATGATGTTCTATGCAGTGGAGTGCATGAGACCCACAGTCTATGACTGGAGTACGACACTACTGAGCAACATGAAACACTAGCTCAGTGAGTGTAAGGCTGGCAGGGTACGAAACTTCGGGTTCATCAGTATTCTGAACACGTTTTTCTTCGAGCATGTTCCGGGATTGAGCCCTAGAGTGGATGTTCCTCTCCACGAGGTTCAATATCTGGCCCAACGGCGTTGGGCAGATGCGATGCGCAGACTGGGGGGTGGTTGGGTGGCCAACCCATATCCAGCTGACTTCTTTCCATGGTGGCGAAGACAGATTGTTGCCATTGATGACTACCCCTATGGAGGGATAGATTTATGGGGGGATCCGGACATGCCATTGCCACTAGGATCTGCATATGGCGATATAGGTAATGAATCTCGACCCTCACTCTTTTTAAAAAAAAATTGAGTTATTTAATTTTTTTGTATTTTCTTGATTATATGGAAGCAAAAAACATGTTTTTGCATGACAATACATAATGACATCTACCATTTGTGTGCAGATGTGGGACCACATCGGCCAGAGGGCTTCCCATGTCATAAATGGAGGGGAAGAGGAGATGACATCACGGGTGTGGATGCGGAGTGAACACTCCAGAGCATTCATACCAACTTTGTGAGACTGACTCATAGAGTTCCGAGGGCGCACGTCAAGGACTTGCCTGAGGCTATGCAGCGGTAGGTGGTGGGTGTGCCATGCGCATGGGTGCGTTTATTTCGATGGCTAGCTAGAGCCGTAGTGACGTTCCATGATCACAAACCTCTTCCTCCTCCACAGGATTAGACACCTGGGAGTGTATTCATTTTGTACTACAGTGTATTATATGATGGTGGCTTAAAAAGCCCCAATTTTGTATCATGACACTATGTATTACCACATTTTTTATATATAATTTCTTTTATAGTGATTGGTTTATTTATTTACATGTGTAACAATTGCGTTTGTGATTAATTAATTATGAATGAAACAAATGCCAATCTAACACGTAGTTAGCATATGATTCAACAACTTGATTATTATTTCTTGGAATGTGTATATATGTTATACTGTCAAATTGTCGTTCTAACAATCTCACACGCAAGAACCTTCTCAATAACGTCGGATCTCTAACATGGTACAAACCATTGAGTTGTGACACTACTAACTCCGAATCAAGATGTACCTCAAGAGATAGAACTCCATGTAGAATGGCATCCCATAGAAGCTCAATAACGGCGCTATATTCAGCAACATTGTTGGAAGATGGCCGTAGACATACACCTCCTGAAGACAGTACCTGACCCATAGGAGTATAAATCACCCAAGCAGCAGAGGCTGAGTGTTGAGTGTGACGGCTTGCACCATCCATGAATCCTATGTAGGTGGAAGATTCCATTGGCATCTGCCAAAAGAAACGGAAACTAATCACAAACCCGATCACGATAAGGAAAAGACCTAACTATGAAAAGTTGTACAATAATATACAACAAGAAGCCTTGGCTAAAGATCATGCATAGTATTTTTTAAGATAGAGCCCATTTCTAGGCTCCGCCAAAGCTATTCCTTCGTAGTCGACTAACTCATAAGCACTCTTCTCTAACACATGCTTAACCATGTAAGGACCACGCCACATAGGATTAAACTTCCCTGCCCCCAAGGGTTCTTTCGGTTGATCCCACAAGAGGACCAAGTCACCTTCACTAAACACTCTTGGACGAATAGATCTATCGTACTAGACCTTAACGCGACACTTATTAACTTCTAGAACCACCAAGGCATCTCAACGCTGCTCATCAAGTTGCTCAAGGTGAACCAAACACTCCTCCAAAGGTGAAGTGTCTGGTAAGAGTTCCACAGCTAGCTTCAACGAAGGAATTTCGCATTCAACCGGCAATATTGACTCCACTCCATGCACAAGCTGATATGGAGAAAAACCAGTGGCAGTCTTAACTGCGGTTCGATATGCCCACAAAGCAGGATATAACATAATGTGCCAATTATTCTTGCTTTGTGTGATGGTTCGTTGGAGAATGGATTTGAGTGATTTATTCAATGCCTCTACCAGTCCATTCGCTTGGGGGTAGTAAGAAGAGGAGTGCTCTTGCTTATACCCTAACTTGGATGCCAACTCTTCCATCATACAGTTCTGAAAGTGCGAGCCATGGTCAGTGACAAGCTCTTTCGGAATCCGAAACCAAGTAATGATTTGGTTGAATACAAAGTGAGCGGTTGTCTCACCGTCATATTTTACTATAGGCATAGCCTCAGCCCATTTCGTGAAGTAATCAATAGCCACTATAATGTGATGGTGCCCCCCAGCCGAAGCTGGGTTGCAATCCATAAAATCGAGCCCCCACTTAGTGAAGGGACCGGCGGTGATAATGGGATGTAACGTTGTAGGTTTCGAGCGCATATTATGTGCAAACACCTGGCAAGGGTGGCACCTCTTGACCGCATCAACACAATATTTAAAGATCAACGGCCAGAAATAACCCGCTCTCAAAATCTTTTGAGCTGTAGAAAGCCCAGATAAATGACCACCACATGCCCCTCCATGGCAATCATTCAGCACAACCTCAGCCTCGTCATGAGTTAAACAATGTCATAAAATGGAATCTACCCCACAATGGTACAAAGTATTTTCCACTATAAGGTAGTTCTTAGAGACATGACATAATCGTCGTCGTTCATCTCGCGAGAGGTGAGTAGGGGTCCTCTGTGTTTACAAATATACTATGATATCCGCGTACCATGGGTCTAACATAGAGATTAAGAAGATGTGTTCATCAACAAACGTATCTTCACATCCCAACTCCTCGGTCTCACTCGAAAAGTTCGATATGAGCTCTGCAAAGACTAAAGACTTCTTCGATTTTGCTGAAACAAACTCGAGATCAAATTCTTGCAGAATGACAATCCATTTATTATACTTTCCCCCAATCATCCTTCGTGTGAGGATGAACTGAAACGGATTGACATGGGCCACAACCAAGGTCTGGCGAAGGAGAATATAATGTCTCAAATGCTGAACCACATGTACGATAGCTAAAGCAAGCTTCTCGACATGAGAATAACGAATCTCTGCGTCAATAAGGTTTCGGATCAGATAATATATGACATGCTCTTGGAGCTCCTCATCCTCTTGAACCAAAACCATACCAATCATCTCTAAATATGCGGCCACATATAATAAAAAATCACAGCTATAATCCGAAGGACTAATCACCGGGGCTGATGCTAAGGCTCGCTTGAGTGCATCGAAGGACTCCTGGGCTCGCTCATCCCAATAAAAGGGGGTGTCCTTCTTCAAGAGAAGCATAAAGCCTATAGTCAAATTGGCAAAGTTGACAACAAATCTTTGTAATAAGTTTGCCATGCCTTGCAAACACTGAAGATGACGAATATTCTTCAGGGGAGACAACTGAAGTATTGCCTCAACCTTCAAAGGGTCGACTCTTATACCCTCCTTTGAAATGATGAATCCTAAAAAATGACCTGACTTCACGCAAAAGATGCACTTATGAGGATTTAATCTAACTGAATAGTGGTGGCATATTTCGAATACCAATCTCAAGTGATAGGGATGACGCATTCTCATACGAGAATGAGCAGCGAGGTCATCCAAAAATACTTCAATAATATACTTGAGATCGTGGAAGATCAAGGTCATCGCCCGCTGCAACGTAGCTTCGGCGTTTTTAAGGCCGAAAGGAATTTTCCGATACGCAAACATTCCCCAAGGACAAATAAATGCAGTCTTGTGTTGGTCATCGGGTTTAATCTGTATCTGATTATACCCAGAAAAGCTGTCCATGAAGGAGAACACCTTGCTACCCACACACTCATCCAAAATCTGATCTATAAATGGTGTGGGGAAGTTATCCTTAGGAAAGGCACGATTCAAATCGTGGAAATTAGTGCATATGCAGATCGCTCCCTGCTTCTTATCCACCAGAACGGGGTTTGAAACCCACTCCATCAAGGGAATGGGATAGATGAAACCAGCTTTCAACAACTTCTCTATCTCTGCCTTAATGGCAGGTGCTTTCCTAAGATTCATGGCGCGTAAAATCTGTCGAACAGGCTTAGCGTTGGGGTAAGTATTAATCTCATGTTCGACAATTCGAGGGTCAATACTTGGCATCTCGTCGTAAGACCAAGCAAAAATATCACGGAATTCCTTGAATAGCTCGGTATATTCCAAAATCTCAGCATGGGAACAATCCGCCCCAATATAGACATTCTCAATTGTGCCAGGATTGCGAGAAATGTTGATAGGAATCGTTGACGATATGTTCGCCATGTTTCCATCAACCATCGGACCAGGAGAGCTTAATGGAACCATAGGACTACCAACTTTCTGACTAAGAATATCCCTATAATCCTCATGCTCAAAACGGTCAAGCTCTGGAAGAAAGTACAATCTATGATGAAGTTCCTCTCATGGTGGCTCAACTCCCGACATAGCCTCGATAATCGCTTCATCTGAAGGGAAAACCGTATCAAGGTAGTCGTGGGCATGAGAAGACTGTACTGCCCATGCCGGCAGCACATAGGGGTATTCCTCCTCCGTCTGCGAAGAGGAAGAATGAGGCTCTATAACCCACTCGATATTAGCTTGATAAGCTATCATGGCTGCAGGCAACGGCACGCTCGTCTCGACAGGCTCACTCGAAGTACTCAGTGAAGGAAGGATCCAAGGATCTTCCATATGGGTTGTGCGAAAATACACCGAGGTCATAGATGTCGAAGCCTCATCGAAACAAGATCCTATCATGAGGATCGGTGCAGGACAACTAAAGCTTCCTATGAGGGATGGATACATGCCTACACCCACACTCCCAGTTGTTGGCTGAGAGTGCTCAACGATCGGGATCGAAGCTCCCGAAGATGCAGTAACAGACAGATTCTTGAATGTCATTTGATCAATCGTTACAATCTTCCCATTATGTGGAAAGCATACAACGCGAAATAGGGAAGATGCAATGGCTTGCATACTATACATCCAGTTCCTACCCAGTAGGAGATTATAGTCAAGGGGCGCATCAACCACCTCAACCTCTATCGCAACGGTCTTCCCCCCCAAATAGACTTTAAGGGAAGGAAGGATGCCGTGCAGCCTAAAAGATATCCCATCGAAAGCAGTTAACATAGTCGCTGATTTAGACAGCTCAGGAGAACTGAGACCCTTCCAACAGGCCAAAGACATCACAGAAGCAGCAGCACCCTCGTCAATCACAGTACGTTTGATGGTCATACCAAGACATTCTACGTGCACCAAAAGAGACACATAGTAGGGCAAGCGAGGCTAATGTCCTGCGGTTTCAAATTTGATCATAGAGGAAGAATCATCATCGTTCACACTAAGGGCAGTAATCAACGCCTTCCTTTGCGAAGGACAACTCTGAAGCACTTCCAATGCAGACATCGCACAAGGAGTATGGCCCAAATCCTCGACAACTGAATAATTCTGGGCTGCTCGGACATTTGGATTATGCCCTGAATGCTTAAGGACTCCCTTAGGAATGCGAGGTGTAGCCTCTGGTTTATCCGCAGGTTTCTCAATGCGCAAAGGAGTTCCTGGTGGATCAGGTTCTTTGCCTGGGTTGGGTTGTGACGAACTATAGTCTTTCGCACGAGTCACAACCTTGGCAGTACGGACCATGTTAATGCACCCACGACCACTACCCTCTAGTGGATCATCATCACTAGACTGGTCATGGGACTTCAAGTTCATATTCTGGTTATGTGGTAAAGGGTTCGTTAGCACAGCTGGGCCTTGTGCTAATAATCTCGAAGCTTCATCAATCCGAGGGCACAAGTAAGTGAGGTGATCTTCCTTACAAAGCTTGCAAGGGAATTTAACCTTACATTTTGCTTGCTTTTCCCCCCCATCATTTCTACCGTTCTTGTCATTATTGTTAGCATTCTCATTCTTATTCCCACCCTTCCGATTATTATTTTTACCCTTCTTTCTATTCCGTCCAGGCTGCTGGATATCCTTTTGGTCCAATGATTGCACAGAAAGTACATTCACCATTTGGGCGGGTTGAGATGAAGTCGTAGCTTGTCCCGAGGCAAATTGGTTGATTGAAAATTTACTAGCTTGTTTTGCAACCGAATCTGCAGGTTTCGCACTTGCACAACCCACAATGCCATCGGCATGTGGTCCAGGTTTGACTTTGGGATCGAAACTGGAATGAGGAGCGTTGAGAATAATCTCATACAACAAACCAGACTGAGCATAGATCAAGTCCAGTTCCTGCGCCCTAAATATCGCTTGTTCCTCATTCTGGACTCCGAATGTGGAAACATCCTTCACTATATACGGAAATAACAACTTGAGGAACCACTCAAGAAGGAATTCCGGCGGTATAAAAGCTTTAATTAATCTCTTCCGTCTACGCCACTTCTGAATATGATCAGAAATATGGGTGGCTTTATCTTGCCGAAATGTCGACAAGAGTTCAGTACCGACGTCATAGCGCACTGGTAGCTGGAAGGGATTAAGAAAAGTCATCGCAAGGTCATCGAACAAAGTAAAAGCACCCCTAGGTAACTCTATATACCATTTCGCAGCAGGCCCTGTGAGGGTGCGTTGAAATAATCGCAAACGGACTGAGTCCTGATGTAACGAATTCGAAGAGCAACATAGGTGAAATGTAGTTACGTGTTCACTCGGATCCTCTCCCGGTTTTCCTTCGAACTTAGGTATGTCCGAAGGAAGCTTGGTAGGGACAGCCGGCCAAGCAGGGTCATGAGCCACAGGATCGTTCGTAAGTCTCAATAAGTCAAGAAGATTAAGCATCGTGAGGAAAGGGAGCCTAGGATGATGAGGTCGATGGACCGCTCCCTGATTCATATAGGGTTGCTGACCACCATGGCCTTGGCCATAGTGTCCTCCTCCTATCTGACCCGTATCGGGTGGCGTGGAAGTACCATAGTACGGTGGAACTTTGCTAGTAGGAGCTACGAAGCCATAATTAGGAGAGTAAGCAGGTTGTTGATACCCACCTCCATAAGGTGAAGAAACCTGTCCATATTGCGTCCCATGATAAGGTCCATAGGTCATCGCATGCGATGCCCCATGAGACACTCCATAGGTAGGAAGATACGCTCCGGAAGTAGGGATATAAGCCCTGGAAGTAGCAAGATGACCTCTAGAAGCATGAACATAACCTCCCGACGTAACGGGCGGCATGTGTACTTGAGACACAACTGGTATAGTAACCGCAGTATGGACCTGACTCGTAGTCATATATTGGCTTGAAGGACCACGTGAATAAGGTGGAGGATGTACATTTGAAGAACTAGGGGTCAAGGACAAAGGAATCTGAGTAATAAGATATGTATTAATGCCTATCGTCACTCGTCTCAGATCTGGTATCCTAATCGGATCGCTAACTCTAGACCTAGGAGGGAGATATGATGTAGCTTCCACCACTGGGACGGAAGGTGCAATGTGACTAGTGCTCCCAAACCTCTCCGCATGGTAAGGAATGAGAGTGCCCCCAGGCACAGTGCTAGGCTCAAAATCGGATTCGACATGAAATGTCAAATCGTGTATAGGGAAACTAGATGTAGCATAACTACCGTAGCTAGTAGTGGCGGGCTCGAAATGATTCTCGGCATCCTTCGGCATGCCATACTGGTAACGAGTCAACAGGGAATCAGCCCTAGAGTGAGTAGGTCTATCATGTATGGCTCCTATCTCAGAAATCACAGGACCTAACTCGGCTAAGTCGGGTGAAGGATCATAAGTCGATGTAAATTCCCCATCGTCTACACGAATGGGAGGAGGTGGTTCATGAATACCTTCTAAAGAATCCCACATGGTGTGTGAATCAATGTGTGACATAGTCCGCTAGGACTGTCTAGGTCTCTCTCCCAAAGGAGGAGGAGAAGTAGAACGCGGAAGTCCTGCTAAACGACGAGAACGGTGCGGAACTGCACTCGAATCCACAATGACTCAAAAAATAGCAAAGACTCTCTATTTACGTAAACCCTAGGCCAACTAGCGTGCACAGAGCAATCACTAATAAAATCTAAAGCCAAATGCAAGCAAACAAGGGTTGGATAAGTGAGCTCCCGAATGAAGCACGTATGTCTCGCCTAGGAGAGGCTTGAGACTCCCATACACAACAAGCAGAAGTACGTAACCAATTATTGTGGCCCTCAGCTTCAATGCGTAAAGCGACTGTGCTGTCCGACCCCAACTTGGCCGGGACACATGCAGAATAACCTCTACAAGTACCCCCTCGATATCCTAGGTAAGGCCACTAAGGTCACCTCAATATACTCAATGCTCAAGAGGACAGTCGCAGGCGGGATTGACCGTATGGGCAGGGTAGCAAAGCCCGAAACTCTCGAAAGAGCCCCCAGATACAAATACAATCCTAGAAATATCTCCGGTGCTACTCAGT
>LPNX010577830.1:414387-430472 GCA_001517045.1 Pseudotsuga menziesii
AACAACATTCCAGCAAAGCACTAAGGTAAAAGAACTCTAATGCACTAATCTCAAACAAAAAATCGAAAATGCCATGACAAGAACTTTCCTATAAAAAAAAATTAGGCTAAAAAAAACGTTTCTGGTCAGAAACAGAGGTCAAAACAGACTCAGGCAATGTCAAAGGAGACTTAGCAACTAACAAAATTTACCCAGCAACCAATTATCTTCCACAAAAAGCCAAAACCAAAGGTATACGCGACTGTTCGCAGTAAACCCGCGTGTATACGCGGAAATCGCAGAGGAAACCGCGTGTATACGCGACTGTAAATCAAAAACCCGCGTACAGGAAGAAAAGGTGCATAAAATCAAGGCAAACAGATAGGCTGAGACAAACTTCACACCAATCAGACTCTACCAGGCATACATGCCCCTAGACCCGACACAGAAACAAGAGATAAAGAGCAATTCAAATACATTGAATGCCAAGAAAACAACCCCCAAAGGACAACTACTAGGAACTCCCCAGCGGAGTCGCCAATTCTGTTATGGAGAGAAATTCCTATGGCTTGGGGTACCACAACAGACAGCTTGACTCCAGAAATCAATCTTTCCCAATATGCAATAGAAATAAAACATCTAACACTAAAGGATCAGACCTCGTACCTTATTCCGGACGGTTGAAGTAGATCCCCGTTGAGCTTTCCAATCTTCATATTGAATTGCTATATTACTTCCTCAACAACAAGTAAACAATACAAGCATTCTATATATCATGGTGTTATATCTATTCTATCATATATAATCAATAATGTAAAATCATTTGACATAATCCCATGGATAAAATATTCATTCAAATACACATCATTGGACAGGAAAAGATATTTCTATTAATATAAATCAGAGATTACAAGATACAACCTCTAATGGCACATCTGCGAACCGGAGAAACTGAATCCCCCACTTGGGCCTCCACCACTTCAATCCTCCATCTCTCGATAACAAGCTCACAAGCAAAAGGCAAGCTTGGGAAGAACGCAAAAGTGCTCCAAGGGACAAAGGGATGCAGACTCAAGGATAAGTTCCGTCAACAATGGACTATAGTTTCGTTGCTCTCAATTCTCTCTTATGCCTTCAATGTACCAAGGGGTTCCTTATATAGCTTTTCAAAGGGGTACTGAAAGGTCGAATCCAAGCGATCTCAAGGCATATGGAAGGCCAGGAGTCAAATGAGTCGGATCCATGTCAAGGAAAACTCCAAAAGGATTTGGATTATTTACACATTCCGATGTACGCAGTTATATGGTTCAAACCCGCGTATGTACGCGCTTATAAGGTTAAAAGTCGCGTATAGCATTTTTCATGTGTTTTTAGGGATGATTAAGGAAACATCAAAGGACAAAAAGTGGTCCATCAGGGCTAAGGAGTCTGCAGCGGGACAGGGGAAGGCCATACAAAGTATGATTCACCTAGAGTGGTGAAATCCGCTATAACACCAAGATTAGTATAAATAGAGAGCTGGAGTCTCTATTTAGCACACAACTTATACACACTCAAGTGTAGCGCATAGCTGAGGAAGGAGAAGACACTGGGGCTAGACAAGAAGAAGGATACTGTTGTCACGAGGTCACTTACTGTTTTGGGCTTTTCTATTTTGGTGTTGATTCTATCTCTAAGGAAGTTGTGGGGTTTTCTCCTTTATGGTTTCCCCAAGGAAAAACATTGTGTTCATTGTCTCTTGTGTTTAATTGTTGTGCTTGTTATTCTCTCAGTTAAACATCCTAATAATGCTAGCTTAATGTTGAAAAACTAACACCATTGATCATTATCCAAGGTGTTTATGCTTCCATAACTTTATACAAAATTAAATGTAACTTCAAAATTAACTTATCAACTTAATAAGATGAAATGTTGGGATGTTAGATCCCCTCCACCTTAAACAACACCATCCTTGGTGTTCTCAAAGATATTTTTAGCTTTGGAACATGAATGCATATGCTTCTCATACTAGCATCTTCTATTTCCTAAGTAGCTTCCTTGGGACTGAAGTGCTTCCATTGCACCTTTACCTAAGCGATGTCTTGATTCCAGAGAAAAAATTATTTAATGTCCAGTATACAAAGAGGTTCGGGATGGAATTCTCCTTATGGTTCCACATGGATCACATTCCAGACAATATCATGCTTAGAATCATGAATGTATTTCTTCGACAAAGAAACATGAAACACATTATGCACTTTAAAGTTAACTAGTAAAGCAAGTTGAAAGTCCAGGAGCCTTATTTTTCCTGGTATTTGAAATGGTCTACAATATCTAAGAGCTAATTTTTTACACTTTCTCATATTTATATAGTTTTTTTGCTTTTATTTTCTAATACACATGATCTTTAATCTAAAATTCCTTTTTTTCTTCTCAAATATGTATATCATTTCTACCTATCCTAGGCCTCCTTCAAGTTTTGTTTAAATTTATTTACCATGTGTTCCATTCCCTTAAGCATATCTATTCAAATAATTATCATGGCCATTGTATGATCCCAAGTTATCGGTGTGTTGCACTTTCTACGATACAGAATTGCAAAAGGACTCATTTTCCTTGATGCTTGATATCCATTATTGTAGGGAAAATATGCTAGGTGCAATTAGCCTTCCCATCACGTGGGATTCTCCATGACATACATACACAATATTTTCTCTAGGATCTTATTCCTCCTCTTGGTTTGACTACCATTTTGAGGAAAATAGTTTGTGCTATAATTAAATTGTGTATCAAGACCTATGAACAATTCCTTCCAAAAAATCAAAGTAAATTTCACATCTTGCTCTTAAATAGTGGATTTTGGTGCTCCATGTAACTTGAAGAGTACTTATTTTAAGAATATATCTACAATATTTATTGTCTCAGATGTAAATTTAATTGGAATAAAATCAGGAGCTTTAGTCAATTTATCCACCATCGCCATAATTGCAACATGTTGTTTCCTAATAAACCAGTGATAAAATCCATAATAAGGACTTCCCATTTCCACTCCGAGATTGGTAAAGTCTATGTAAACCAATATGATGATGATGCTAATTGCAACATACCCACACACCTAGACAAATCCATCGGTGCAAAGTATAGAAATTTTTTTTCTTCTCTTAAGTTGTCCAATCATCTAAATGAGTTAGACTCATTGATTATTGACCTTAACCAATCCCAAGAATTGTTAGATTGAAAATACAACCATTATAGTAATTCTTCAATAAATACAACATCAACATAAGCCATCATAAATCTTCTCTATTGACACTAATATCGAAAAGTCTCCTCATCAAGGTGGTTGTTTCTATTGCATTCAAATAACACTTTCTTCACTGACTAAACACAATAAAAATGCATATTCAAAATATATAAATGCTTTGTTATACATATTTCCCTTAAGTTCATAGGCATGTTCTCACCCTTCCGTTGCATGAGTAACTCAGGTAAGTCCTTGAGGATACTGTCCAAACCTTCAAGTTACTCAATACACACATGTATTAGGAGATTCTTAACATTTCATTAAATAACAATGAATACGAAAATTGCAGACAAGACATATACAATATATGGGTCAGAGGACTGTTCCTTGAATGAGACAACACTAAAGAATAATATTCTTTAGTTATGGTTAATACATTCCATAACAAGGATCTTATAAGGTTCATGTTCTTCTTGGCAAAACCACGAAAGAAGAGACATGAAACCATCCAAGTTGGATGTCGAGTAAAAGACATGGTTAGATAATGATTGATGAATAGATAAAATCTATATTTATAACAAATCAAATTACATATTTAGATATGCATGAGCTATACAATTGATACCCACCATACTATCATCATAGAAAGACTAATTTTTCATTTTCCCTTGTGACACTCTCTGTAATCACGGCTAGTCGTTAAACATGTAAGCTCATATAATATTAGGATCAATATTATCATTGGTACTATTATTCAAGGAAAAGATGTTAAGCATAAATCATAATATAATCTTTACTTAACCACAATGGTGTTCATGGAACATAACATAATGTTTTGGGGAAGAAAAACTAATCAAGCATGAGGCATTCAACATTTACTTAAGCAACTAATCAAGCATGCAACTTACAACATTTACTTAAGCAAACTAGTCAAAATGACTCAAGCAACTGGAAACTTGACTGCGACTTTCCTCCCATACATTGGCTCCATCTTGCGTATGTTGTTTTGCCAAGATCCACCCTCGAGTTAGGTGACGAATCCACTAGGGTAGGTTTGTAATAAGTCTAATGCATACCAAGATGGATCTCGGCCTTCTAGGTTCTCAATGACCCTCTTCACATCAAAACGCATAATTTTTTTATCATAGATATTCTTTAAAGCAATAGTTTTCACTCGGACAAGATCCTTCAGAGATCTATATCACAGCCAGGAACCACGTACACAATGATAGTTTCTGATATAAAAAGAAAGTATACAAGCCACATTTCGTATACCACCCACATCCATTAGCTTAAAGACGCATGGATAGGTTTAGTCCCTATAACGCTTACGTTAAAAAAATGCAAGCATAAGGAAAAACACATTAAGAGAGACATCGATTTCCGTCACGGATCAAATACTCTCTATTCCATTTAGTACATTAAGTATAACGTGCACTAAAAAAAAATACTTATCTTGGCAAGTAAATAAATCAATGGTAAATAACTTTTAACTTTGTTGTAGAAGGGAGAATATTCTTATGAGAAGGTAATTCTTTTCAATTACGAGTTTATTTAACAGATTCTTAATTAATTATATTAATGGTAAATGACTTCTCACTTAGTCCTAAAAAGAAAAATATTTATATGAAAAGGATTATCACTATATTTATATGAAACATCTTTATTTAGTTTATATATAAAGGATTATCACTTTATTCATATCTATGTATTTACATTCTTTTTGAGTTAATAATTTTTACAAGGGATCCTCAAAAACTTAAATACACCTTTGTACACGTATTTATGTACCACAGAAAAATTGATTTCTCTTAAAGTATAAAAATAACTTTTGTGAGAATTAAACAAGTAGATAAACCTTTGAGGAAATAATATTACTGACTGTAATTTCTTCAAGAAAAAGCTTTAATCATCTTACTAAAAGTTATAGGGAGGTTTCCTTGGCATAAAATTAAGTATTACGAAAATAAATAAATAAAATACTTTTTATTTGATACTAAAAGAGGGTCACACTCACCCACTATTTGTTAACCAAGAAATCAGCGTATTCATGGCTTGCTTCAACTTGTTTAGGTCGCCAAGGGAATCATTTACTTCAACTTGCTTAGGTCGTCAAGGGAATCATTATTCTTCTTCGACTTCCCAAGGCTCCACTCGTTGTTTCAAAACCCCCCAATGAATTCGTCCCCAATTATTCTTAGTCATGTCAAGTTTCCAGTATCCTAACGCTATCAATCACATCCATAATTTTTCATAAGGTTAAGATAGATACTTACAGTGCCATTTACTTTCCATCTATGTTTTTGGGTTGAGGCAAAAAAGGAATGTTACATTAATCCTTAATCTCTTGACCTTCTAAGAATTTTACAATATGTTTAAAAATATCATTTTTTATTCCATTCCTATAATATATTCTTTCTAATTATAGGAATCGTTTATTTTATATCCAAGATGTCTTGAACATGGATTTTTATGAATCTAATCCATATTAATTTGTCTTAAATATACTAGATCTAAGATATACAATCTATTTTTTAATAATAATAATTTGTCGTATGTGTATTGTCTTAAATATACTAGATCTAAGATATACAATCTATTTTTTAATAATAATAATTTGTCGTATGTGTATTTAAAATTTTGTTGTTGTTGTTGTCCAAATTTTTCATGTTGTCAATTTATTCTCATTTCTTCACTAAACTCGTCATGTTCCATGGTTACTTTCACTTTATATTTTAGATCAGATTAAAAAATGAGCCATCATAATGGTGGTAGAGCATGATCATGTGTTCAGTGAAGAGCATGATGATGGGGAAAAGAAAAAGATTAACATTGCATTTACACATATATTTAATTACCATAATGTTGTTAGAGTATCTAATATAAATTCCTATCTAAAATTATGTGTATAGAGAAAGGAACATGGAAGAACCAAATAATTGATGCATTTAATTTAAAAATAACCAAAATTTTAAATTTCACCAAACGTATTAGAAGACCTAACATATAAATAATGGACATGGTTCAACACAATGTCAATAAAGGTCGAGACAACTTTGACTAGATAGGTAAAATTCTCAACATGAATGCCAAAAGCATGCAATTTCATTAAAAAAAACTACTTATTTTAATTAAGGAAAACAACAATGGTTAATCCTAAATGTCCTAAATGTGGGATGGTAAAGTGGAAGATAATGGAAGAGATTATGCTAAAGTTCAATCATGGAGAGTTGACTATAAGGGAAAAGGATCAAATTGGTTCAAGGGATGAGATTAGGATAAGCTAATTGGAATGTGAGGTGATACATTGATAGTAAGTGATAATGACCTAAGATCCAATATTGACACTTGTTTCTGATAACAAATGTTTAATTTGGAGTTGTCTAAAGAGGGGACTTTTTGACCTCTGTTTTCGGTTAGTCTTTATGGAATTTTCAAAATGTTTAAAAATACTGCTAGATCTTACAAAGTGTGGGTGTTGGGGGTTTTCCTGTCACTTGATTTCATTTTTGAGCCTAAAATCGCTCAACAAACAACAGAAATTATAGATTTTGTATATTAAATTCACCAGATTCTGACAAAAAATCAACCTGAAAAACAAAAAGTCCCCTAGTTAGATAGCTCCATTTAATTCAGGTTGAGGAAAAACATGTCTAGTCACAATGTAAAGTAAAAACTAAAAAATGATATATGAGATGAAGAGGGGGGATTTGTTCTAATATCGTTGCTTCTTACATATGTCGAATGTTGGTTAGATATTATTAAATAGAAAAATATGCCAACATGATATATTTGCAAAGAATATTTTCTTTATGTTAAAACCAGCATAGATCCAAATCCTAGGCTCTATCAAGCGCCCAGAGGGATCAAATATTTGGAGGTGCAGACCTCTTCTTAAGTATTGCACTCAACTATCAGCTTTAATGTGATTTAGACCAAAAGGCACATCTTTTTATTTAAGGTTCACAAATAATATTTTTATTATTAATATTTAATACTATTTATGGCTGCATATAATATTTTTTATTATTTTTTATTTTGTTAGGAAAGAACATTAGAACATCTCCCCCATCCATAGTTTTAAAACCATGTGCAAGGCCCTCCTAAAATCATGGGTTGTTTAGGAGGCCTTGCACATGGTATTAAAACCATTTGCAACTACCTCCTAAACCATGTACAGTAAAACCATGGGTTGTTTAGGAGGCCTTGCACATGGCTTTAAAACAATTTGTAAGGCTCTCCTAAACCATGTACAATAAAACCATGGGTTTTTTAGGATGCCTTGCACATGGTTTTAAAACCATGTGCACGACCAACAAATTTTTTGCCGATAATTCAATTTTTTTTTTATATTTTGTTAAGTAGAAACATTACAACATCTCACCCATATTGTGTTGTCTTTCTCATCGACATTTTTATGGCCGATAATTAATTTTTTTATTTTTTATTGTTTTGTTAGGTAGGAACATTACAACATCTCTCCCATATTAGGTTGTTTTTGTGGCCAACATTTATTTTGGAAGATAATTAAAAGTTTTGTT
The DNA here is from genome assembly GCA_001517045.1 of Pseudotsuga menziesii. Lineage (NCBI taxonomy): Eukaryota > Viridiplantae > Streptophyta > Pinopsida > Pinales > Pinaceae > Pseudotsuga > Pseudotsuga menziesii. The sequence goes on from LPNX010577830.1 coordinate 422,131, forward strand.
TTTTATAGCCGACATCTATGTAATGTTATGTAACGTTACATAATGTTACAAGATCTCCCCCATACTGCGCTGTAGAGCGCCTCTCGGCGCAATAATTTACAATTGCATCGAATCAACTTCCCTCCAAATTTTTTGTTTATTGGGCCACAATGTTCAATGCCCTGATAGATGTTGTGAATATTCCACTCAGTATCAATGAAATAAATTTGGGATCTCTTATCGGCCTTGATTTTAAGGTCACTCTTGACCATTATTGTATGACATATGCTTTTGTTTGTACTTTTATTATACAAAAATCTAGGTGGATGATTTTTTTCATAAAAGGACAAAAATTTTGAGCTAAATTTTCTTTCACGTTTTTTTTTTTAATTCTTTGGTCCTTAGGATTCTTGTTTCAATAGTTTCTTTTATTTTGAGTACAGGCCTTTTTAAGTGGATCCTTTGTACCCATGTTGGCTACGTCAGTTTTGTGTTTGATACTTGTTTTCTTCTGTAGTACATATCTATAACAAGATGGTATTCCTTAGTCTAAAGAAACCTAAATAATGGGCAGATCTAATTGCATATTTGGTATCTAAGATATATTTAACAAGAATTAAAGACCTATGAAGTAAACATATACAATAAATGAAAGGGAAATAGATAGAACTTGATTTTGTCAATGTTGCATCATTGATAGCAGTTTCACATAAGCATTATGATATGTGTGTGTGTGTGTGTGTAAAGGCACAAGGGATTGGGATTATTTATCTTGGTCTTTGGTTTCTCCACATTTCCATTACATTAATCATGTTCGCTAGAAGAAATGAGATAGAAATGGGAGTTGATTCACCTCTACTTCCACCATTCCTTAAAAAGTTGTTCATAGTGAGATTGTATTATGAGTACCATAGGGAAAGTTGTTTACATTGAGATTGTGTTATGAGTACAGTAGGTTCTATACTAAAGTTTTCATCTAGTTGGATGTATAACTATAATTATTTTACCACTCTTTTGACATCTACTATGTTTCCATCTATCATCAATCATTCAAGGATCCCTCACAATTCAATTAGATAGTACACAAATTTGGATGAGCATGTTGGAAAATTAAAAATTCATGTGCAAGCATAAATAAAACAAACTTCATGCATGAATGTTATAGAAAAATTCATAAAATGATAAAAATATTGTTAACCAGCTATATTACAGCCAATTGTATTCCCAGCATGAGTCATACAACCAAACATTGTTTCCAATCATATCCAAATCAAGAGAGAGACTCTATACCACTAGTGGATAAGAAGTTGATACTCATAGTAAATAGTATACTCCATGGATGCTACAAGGAATGCATAGACACACAAAAGGTAAAAATACATCAAAAAATTCTTCTACGCATCTCCATGTTGCTTCACTTGATTCCCTTCTTGTTGCATGTCAAGTTTGGAACCCAAGATATTGATTTCTCCAACTATTTGACATGATTTACAGTACATGAAGACCCCTAAAATGTTGACGCTACATGAAACCAGTTAGAAGATGCCTAGATCAAGAGAATTAGGATTTTCCATCCCTATACATGCCCAAAATCAAATCCCTTATACTCATATGGGAAAAAATACCCAGCATGATTTGCTTCTTTGTTGATGTATCTTGATATTATAAGTCCCATAACTTCCCATAGACTTGGCACAGACTTTTGCTAAAGATATTAGTTTCAAAAAGTAAAACTACAGGCCCTATTGTTCCACAATTTTTTTTGAAACTAACTCTAATAGTATTCGAAGGAATCTTGTTGTAGGAAAAATTTATGCTTACAATACACTCATTCACTATTATAAGGTGAATTTATAGCTCATGAAAACAACCTTGAGTGTCCTGCGAATGCCTAGAACTACTGAAGCTTGCTTCTTGAGGATATTTTACCATTTTTCCTAGCTTGGTGATTTTGATTGCCTAAAATTGATATAGGAGTTCCCAAGACGTCATCCTAACTTTTTCCTAGATTTCTCCTTGAGTCTGCCACAGGATGTTGTAGGTGATTCTTGCAATATGCATAGGTCTATATTGAAACTCATATCATATGAGAATTAGGTGTGCATTAGCAATATGAAACCATGTACTATAGGAAATCTATATCCAACCTCTATGATTTGAAATCATCAAGTTTATTAATAGTGGCATGTCCATGCAAAACTAGCAAAAAACATGAGCATTAATTGATACCTTCATATTGTCATTCCAAATCATGGAATAATGTCAACCTCATTCACACTAATCTTGATATGTGTGTAATAGAACATAAATTAGTGTATGAAAATAGGCACATACAAACATGTGTCAATAAACTATAAGTGATAATGTCTCTCCAATAATATTGCAAAATTTTTCTTTAAAGAAAAACAAACATAGTGATGGATTCATGAATGTAACTGATTGTTAATATTTAGGGTTGACGATTAATTATTGTGTTGAATTTGTATTTACTTGAATGCAATGATAAGGCCTTAAGACCCTTTGTGGTGTTCCTTGTAAATCATGTCCTTCATCTTCGAATATATTACAACTATAAAGTTATAAACAATATGTCACTCCATGAATATAATTTAATTTAAAAAACTATAGCATAAGTAATATCCGGAATGATTGTTGATGATTTTTTGTTTTCATATATTGCCTCCAATCATTCTTCAACCTACCTCCTTCCATTACTAGAAATTTACATTTTGTTGGCTTCCAATCATTCTTCAACCTACCTCCTTCTGTTACTGGAAAATTACATTTTGTTGGGTTAATGTTAAAAACAAATGGAAAAGCATAGTCAATTCCTTGAATGGGCATGGTGTTCATTGAATAGATTAATATGTCTACCTATCAAAGGAAAGTTGAAAGGTTCAAATGCATGTACATCCACATTTAGGTCTTATAGAAATGGAAACTTAGTTTTTCATTAATGGGACCTCTTATTAGGGCTAAAAAATGTGTCTTCGCTTCAATATCTATTCATTGTCAATATGGATACAATCAAAATCAGTAATGTATCACTCATTCATATTGGCAACAAACTTTTTCACAAGCTCTTCTTTCAATAATACCTTTAAAATAAAATTTGAAGGTTCCACCATTACTAATTGGATTTTTTTATTGCATCTATAAAAAATTCTTGATATTTCCAATATCACATTCATCAATATCATTGATTCAATGATCAACATTCTAGTTTGAGGCAATATTAATGTTTTGATTTTCAACAATGTTATCATCATGTCTCATGATTGGAGATCCACCTTTTTTTATTTGTTAAATCAACATTAACATCCAACATAGCTATTTGATGTACCTCCATAGAGTCACATCCTTGCAACATTCTCACTTTAATGACAATTTTAAAAGTATTACCTCTCATAGCCCATGGGAAATCATAGAAACTAAAGGTTTGGTTTGAATAAACCACAATATATTTTTTCAAGGACGAATGACTTTTCCGCTAATAATAATTTTGAAATTGGCTACGAGGAATAGATTGGTCAATATAAATATTTCTAGCATTTTCAATAGATGTCTCTATGATATGCTCCATCTTGTAGTTATTTATAAAAACTGCCTTCTTTACACAATCCATGTTCTAATAATACAGCTCCACCCTTTTAAGCAAAGTGTAGACAAGCTAATCCATCCATCATAATAAATTTCATATGCAGTTCACAAAGGAATTTTGTTTTTAGAAAACAGTAATATTCCTTAATGGAACTGTTTTATTTTTGGTTGGCGTGACAAAAGCTTCAATAACCCTTTTCACACATATGTTTTAAAAAAGTATGAAATTTGTATCATATTCAACAAACAATGCATTTATAACAAATTGAATAGGTTCAAAAGGTTCTTACATAATTTTTGTTATGCATCCAATTCCTTGAAAAGTAATCCAAGAAATGGTCTTCATTTATGCATTCATCATAAAATTGATCTAAATATTGAATAATATAGTTTGGATCATGACAACCATTCATGATTACACCTAAAGTTCAAAACATTTTCCTTCCAATATCCTCTAAACTATCCAACCTAAGCACATTCTTCAACCAATCTCTTCTAACATGCCATGCACATAGTAAAAATCTACAACCTATAATAGATCTACATTTATAAAAAAGAACTTGTCTTAAATAAATTAGTGAACCAAGAAAAAATTAAGAAAATATCTTGACTAATTGCAAAACATAGTACCTTATTGCATCAATTTCTACCAATACATCATCTATCATAAATACATTCACACTCCATTCAAGTTTAAGTTGTCGAACTCTATCCATAATTTTGGACAACCACAATGAGATGTTAGATGTCCTATTTTGAGATGACACAACCCATGCAAAAGGGATTCTACTTTGTTGCTAGTCAAACACGAGAAATGTATACAATTGATTCTACATTTCCACAATTATAATGTCAATATTAAATATAGCTGAATACAAAAACTAGAAATCAAAATATTTATAGGTATGCATCAATGTATAATTGAATACTCATGTCCATAATTGTTTGTGCTAAATGTTGAATCTATTGAAATAATACTAATATGTGCAAATTTCATCATATTATACAACCTCCACTCTATTTGAATACCAATTATAAATAACATGTTGTCAACATTAGGGGTTTGGTAGAAAAATCATGAATTTTGATCTTATTGATAACCATAAATTCACACTTATTGAATCATTCTTGTAAAGTTGAAATTGACTTTATCCAATTGATTAAAAATGTTGATAACATGCATGTGTGTCAAAACTCTATTGTAGTAGGAACCAAGCCCCTGATTATATTTTCTAGCATCAATTGGAAGGAGGCTACGATCCTCTATTCCTTGGCCTATCTGGCATCCCTGATATGAAGTAAGAATGTATTGAATAACTGCAATATACAAAGTACCTTGTCTTTGATGAGAGTCTTCACAATCTGCAACTGTTGTAATTTTATGATCTCCATCTAAATATATGTGCATGAATATTTGATCAAGCAGTTTATAAAAACTACAATGTGGGAAAGTCATTGCTATCTATGTCTTTTTTGAGGTTTTGTGGTCTGTGTCTGAATATCTATGTCTTTCACTGAGTAAGAACTTCACACATCCTCAATATGGGTATCCTTCTATATAGTACACTTCTTGTTGTTTATCCTTTGTTGTTTTTCACACTACGACTCTACTACATAAAACTCTTTTTGCGATCAATGAGCCATTGATAGCCCAAAGAATTTTGAATCTTGTCTAAATCAAATTATCTCATATCTTCATTCCCCAAGCTTACTTCACCACATCAGTCTCTTGTTTATTTATAGTATTCTTGGCTTAAGATATGTGTCCACTTGGGGAATAACTTTGTGATGTTGATGCTTGCTTCTTCATTCTTGATAGTTTGACTCCTCTTCGCTTTCACTATCGTAGTTTTCTTCATATGTACATTTTGAAGCGAAATGTTTAATCCTACCACATCTAAACACTACAACAAAGGATCCCTTTTTGCATCCCTTTTTGCATCCATGTTTATGTCTTTTTTTGCATCTACTATTGCATCCACTTTTGTCGCGTCCCAATTCACACCCATTTTTGCGCCTACTTTTACACCCATTTTTTCTTCAAATTTTGCATCCACGTTTGCATCTTGTTTTGTATCCAATTTTACATTAGTTATTGCATCCCTTTATGCATCCATTTTTGCATCCACTTTTGCATCGGGTTTTGCATTGGGTGTTACGTATACTTTTGCATCTACTTTTGTTTCATCCACTTTCACATCCAATTTTACATCCATGGTTGCATCCACTTCTACACCACTTTTTTCGCCATGTTTTGCTTCCACGATTGCATCATTTTTTGCATCACCTTTTGCATCCATTTTTGGTGCACCTCATTATGAGCCTACTTTTGTTGCATCCATGTTTGCATCCTTTTTTGTATCCATGTTTTTATCCACTTTTGCATCCAGTTTTATACCCAGATGTTGAAGATGACAATGAGGATAATGATTATGATGATGATGATAATGTTGTTGATAATGAGGAGAACAATGACAATGATGATGATGATGACGATTATGAGGAGGAGGAGGAGGAGGATAATGGAAATGACGACATTGCCAATGATTATGATGGCAATGAAATGAATGATTATGATGGTGATGATGACAATGACAATGATGATGAATACAATGAGAAGGATGATGTTGATCAATTTAAAAAATAAGTTGTTATTTGTCATGCATAAATCGTGTGTGTTGTCCATGACCCTTTTCCACTAATCACATATTTTGGGTAGATGCTATTTCTTATGCCAAAGGTAATGATGAATAACTGATGAAAATGTTAATAATCATGATGCTGATGATGTCAAGGACAATGACGATGATGATGACATGAATGATGATTATGCTGATGATGATGACTATTGTGATAATCATGATGACAATGAAAAATATAATGATGATGATGATCATCATCATCATTTCCATCATCATTATCATAAAAAACATCATCACTTTCATTGTCATCTAGTTCATCATCGTCATCATCAGGATGATGTTGATCAATATAAAAAATAAGTTGTTATTTGTCATGCATAAATCGTGTGTGTCGTCCATGACCCTTTTCCACTAATCACATATTTTGGGTAGATGCTATTTATTATGCCAAAGGTAATGATGAATAATTGATGAAAATGTTAATAATCATGATGTTGATGATGTCAAGGACAATGACGATGATGATGACATGAATGATTATTATGTCGATGATGATGACTATTGTGATAATCATGATGACAATGACAAATATAACGATGATCATCATCATCATCATCATTTCCATCATCATTATCATAAAAAACATCATCACTGTCATTGTCATATAGTTCATCATCATCATCATTTAAAGCATATGGGATATGTTTACCATTTAAAGCATGCATAGCAAGTGGGATATGATTACAATTTTAAGTATTCGTAACTTATAACTATGATTGAGCACCTTTTAATATTGGAGCTTGTAGTGAAATTGGGTTTATTTACCTCTACCAACACTTTCTTATAAGGACCATCATCATCATCATTCATGTCATTCTCATTGTCATCGTAACTGTTATTGTTGTCATTACTATCATCATTATCATATAATCGCATCATTGTCAACTTAATCGTCATTTTCATCGACTTCATAATCGTTATCTATATCATCATTCATCTCATCATCATCATCATCATCTTCATCATTGTCATTGTCATCATCATCATATAATCGCATAATTGTGAATGCCATTATCATCAAATCAATTACATTTATTGTCTCCACTTTAGCACCCCAAATCATTTACATTTACTTTCTCCTCATGCTAGGTTGTATAGGTGAAAAAATAGGTGATTTATATCATGATGATGTTAAAATGGACACAAATTGAATCCACTTTAACATCCCAAATAAATTACATTTAAATTCTAAGTGTGCTAGATTCATGTCTAGGTGAAAAAATAGGCACATTATATAAAGATGTTGCTAAACTGGAATAAAGATTATTTGATGAATAAATATGACAACAAAATCAAAATATGAGGTTTCCTCGATTTGGCATCTTAGTTTTCATTTCCTATTGTATAGTTAATCAAAATTATTTTGATTTGGAGGGTAGTTGTGAATCACATAATATAATTGAAATCCCATTTGAAGATCTATATGAATATTATATATATATGTGTGTGTGTGTGTGTGTGTTTAAGTGAATCATATTTATTTTAAAGGTGAGCTTATACATAAACTAATCAAATATTTTTTTCTATACACTACAACAAAATACCCTTTTTGGGGCACTTTTGGCTTGCAACAGTTTTGCTAAGCCCCGCCCCCGCCCCCCCCACCCCAAAAAAAATTATGTCTTTGGAGGCGGTTCTTAACTCCCCCCCCCCAAAAAAAAGTCCTGAGAATTGGACATTTGGATATGGTGGCCATTTTTAGGTTTGTCACATCATGGATGCTTATTGGTCATTAATCCATGGTTTGATACCAAAACCCATGGTCACTAATCCATGGTTTGATACCAAAACCCATTGATCTTGGTAACCTTTGAGCTAGAGAAGAGATGCATTTGCAATTGTAATAGACCTAACTAGATGTGCCAACCATACTAGTAGGATTCAAGAAAAATATTCATGCAAACCAAGAGCTTCCTCATTCATTACAAATTAAAGAAACAAAAATTTTAGCCATGACAATGTATTGACAAAGTCATGTTCATGAGAAAGACAATTGTGTTAAGTCATAGTCAACACAATGCAATATTTAGCAAGCCCATAAACCAACCTGATCATTGAAAC
>LPNX010577830.1:430628-471474 GCA_001517045.1 Pseudotsuga menziesii
TTTCGACTTAGTGTTTGTTGAAACCCCAACATGGATTTCAAACAAATTTAGCACTAATATTTGGGCCACTCCTCCATTTAAGAACTATAAGGAATATATAAAAAGGGAATCCCACAACTTGTTCATATCTACACTTAGATGAGGACAAAGACTAGTTAATCCCATGATTATAGTTTAGTCCACAATATCTCCCTTACCACTCAGTTTAGGAAACCTTTGTGAATAAAAATGGAGGGATGTTGTGTTTGGTCACAACAACCTGATTAATACTAAAGGTTTAGGAAACCTTTGTGATTAAAAATGGAGGGATGTTGTGTTTGGTCACAACAACCTAATTAATACTAAATATATAGGAAGGTAGATGCATTACCCTTGTGCAACACACATTTGTAGTGAATGTCATATGTAGAAGCATTACCCCAATAGTCACCTTCATCTCGATGGTTTCTTTCCTCCTTGTCCTTTTCTCTCGAGGTATTGAGGATTCTAAAGGATTTGCTTGAGAGTTGTTCTTTAATTCTAGATATAGGTACCATACTAATTGGCAATGCCATCCCTCAATGAAGGCTAAATTTGGATTCAACCTAAGTCTATCTATAATTTTAGATCACCCTATTGAGTTTTTCCTTGATCCTTCTATCCACATATAATAAGTAAACATTCTTCCCTCCCTACCTACTTAGGTCATCATTGATTCAGAAATGATTGTAGGTTCCACTCATGGCCTTGAAAATCATTTGGTTTTTTAAAAACGATTATATTGAAACTAGAGACAACATATATATATATATATTGTGGAAGATGAGGAATACGTGATATACATCACACATGGATTTTTTGGTTCGATGACGACTATGAATTGTCTCAGCATACACATACAAAAAATTTAAACACTCGTCAATGAACTCTCCTTCGATAGACCCACACATGAACCTTGTAATATACCAATTTTGACCCTATTGCATTAAAATTGTAAATGATGTAGATGTCGTTATTAAATCATGACGAAGAGATCAAAACCAAGGACCTACCATCGATTTAGTGTTTTATGTATCGATAATTAAAATCGATTCCTATGGTTCTTGTGCCAGCCAGGTACAATATAAATTGAGACATGATGTGAATATGCAATATAATAAATTACCCACAATTAGCTATGCAATGTAACAAGAGACGGGGGCATGATTTTCACAAGGAATAGGGAGGGAAATTATTCCAAGCTCGGGGGTGGGAAGTTGTGTTGAGAGATTGTTGAACACAACTAGCCTAAGGTTGGGTGGAACGTTGCAACGACATAACTAGTTGCTTGGGGCAGCTCATTTTCAAGATAAGTACTCTCTTATATTAATTATGCAATGTATTTGTTTTAAGAATTATTATGATTGTATTGAATGCTTCCAAGAGGTTCAAGTAGAGATTTACTTCCGCTGTATTTTCTTGCATTATCCATCTGCATATGTCTTTTACTTCCAATGCATTTTGCTTATGTTCATGGGGCTAGATGCCTGGTTATAGCGTCGCATCCTCTCCATCACACTAGATTGATGAGAGGGAACGTGACAAACCTTTTGCATGAATCGAATGGAATATAGATCTTTGAATGAATTATAGGTTTTGGGATTACATGACCAAATGGGAAAGATAAACTTCCCAAGAATAACACTTAGTCTGACCCTATCATACATGAACATTCCTCCATGCTTCCATTATTACATGAGGAAACTCTAACAACCTTTTGACTTGGTATTCAAAGATTGGGTATACATAAATAAGGTTGTTTTCTTCTCTTTCAAGACACAAAGTGTAGTGTCCCCTTCTGATTGAGCCACTTGGATTACTCCACTATCCCATACATAGAAAGTAATTTTAAACACTCGTCAATGGAATCTCCTTCAATAGACCCACACATGAAATTTTTGTGTGAATCGAATGGAATCTAGATATTTGAATGAATTATAGGTTTTGGGATGGCATGACCAAATGGGAAAGAAATATTAGCCCCATTGAAATGGCATCAAAAGGAAAAAGGGGAGCAGCAGGTCTATAGCCAGGAAACCTTTGTCCATTCTCTTAGCAAGGGGGTCAAAACTCTATCAAATTCTCTTTCCCAACACTATAAGAAATATCAGTTCTTTGTATGGTTGAATTTGATGGTGTAAATACCTCAACTTGGGCGTTATCTTCCATTGTACGTAAACTAATGCACAGTCAAACCGCTAGAAGGAAATCACACCGGTCTATCACTCATTCGTATGCTTTTGGCTATGTCAAAGTGGGACATATCCTCCACAAGAAAAAAAATAAAAATAAAAGAAAGGTTAGCACAAGCAAAAACACCCCATCCCAAAGTTAGTGGCATAAGAAGGTGCAAACATAAGAGGTTGGATTATTCTAAAACACCCCACCAAAGTACAAAATTCAAACCACAAGGGAAACACAATATTGAAATTGTTGCCATTTTCTTTCTCCCAGCAAAACATGCTTCATTTTAGGGAATTATGTTACAATCCATACATTCATAGTCCATCCATACTATACTTGTAATAAATGTAAATATAATACTTAATATAATTTGTAAAATATATAAATATATTATAAACACCTTTATGATATATAAACCACTTTCACCTTAATAATGGTAAAATATGTAAATATAATAATAATATATAATTAATATAAATATATTACTATAGTTCATATGATAAAATATTTAATATAAATAAATATATATAGTTGATATGTTATACGATTTAATATAATTAAATATATAAACATATTATTTACTTATACATTATACAAATTAAAATTATATAAAACAAAAGAACAACAAATTTATTTGGTAATGAAAGGCCATGGCCATGGGCATGGTGGTTTCATTTTTGTCGAGATTGAGCGGACCCTGAAAATTATTAAACTCCATATAAATATTTGCGGTGTTCTATTCTTTATTCTTTCGCTAAAGGTCGAAACCTGCTGCCAACGGATTCCATCGTGAGCCCATTTCTCCATTTTCCTAGGAGCCACGAAAATATTGCCACTGTAAAATATTAATCGATAATTTAACAAGTACCCAATTGTTATGAGGGATTGACACTATTGTGGTGTCAGGGGCAGGGGGAAATTAATGGTGTTATGAAAATTGTAGAAGAGGAGGACTAGGAGGGTATAATTATTGTTTAGGGTATGCCATACAAGAATAATAATAAGTGTTACATTTGGTGTTGTCATTAGGATTTTATGACTTGACACCAGTTAAAAGAAGAGGAGGAAAAATAGGTGCTTGCATACAATGGAGGCTCGAAGATCTTGTGCTCACCAAGGTCAAGGGATTTCCAGCATGGCCTGCTAAGGTATGCCAGTCTATTTTTCATCCCCGTTTGTTTTCACTTATTTGATGTATGTGATGTATGTTGTTGATGTTATTTTCATTTGCCACATCAAATTATATACTCCTTGTGCCCTATTTTAATACCTGATTATTGTCGTCCAATGGTTTGTGTGAATGTTTATAGATTTTCAGAGGGTTTCATTTCCATTGCACCAATTGTAATGGCTATGGGCATCTTTTTCGATTGCCCAATATGTGCTGATATTTTCCTCTTAATCCTAGAATTGCAAAACTTGGTTGCTGCACGAAGATTTTCTGAAACCCTGAACGAGAAATCAAACCCTATATCAGATATTAGTGTTTAAACCTGAGCGATGGATGCAAGTTTGTGTTTTTTGTGTGTTTAAACCCAAGCATTGGATGCAAGTTTGTGTTTTTAGGTGGAAATAGCTTATGTCTTATATTTATCATGTGAATACGCATGCATCTGCTGGTTGAGCATAAAGTTGTCCCCGCGCGGCTACGAATGCACCCGTGATCTGGCCAATCCCACATGTATTAGTGCACCTGAATCGAAGAATATCTATATCACTTTCCAACCTTCTTGCTAGCTAGAAAGACTGAATCTTATTGTCCAACCGGATGAAGTGGCAGACTAAAGTGGGTGGTAGACCAAAAAGAATGAATATCGATGTCCGTCCAGAGAAGCAATGAATATGGGCGTAAAGGTGAGATCTTTACCAATTGAACCTATTGAATTAGAACCACCAAAAGAAGAGGTGAAGGTCTAAGAGACAGTCTAAAAGGTAAAGGCCCTAGTTTCGAAACCGAAATCACGAGTGAGGGTATCATCCAAATTAAAACGCAAGGATTTATTTCTGGAAAATGGCCATACAATCAATTTCCCTAGCAAAGAGATTGGAACAGGGATCAATAGGTGTCCCCCCCACTACACTCCAAGAGTATTAAAAATTGGCTCGAATTCAACAAGCCCACAAGCGACCTGTTTTTATCAATACAATAGCCCTTAAAAATCTGAATCAGTAATTACAACTATTTTTCATCTGGCTAAGTGCATACTCTTATGTCATAATCAACCAGGAATTGCACCTGGAATTTAACCTGACGAGTAGACTGATATTCGACACTGTTGAAATACAAGAAAGTAGAAATGTCAAAAGCATCTGTTAACACAGAAAAAAAAATTGCAAATGTTAGATGAGATACACAACTAAATTGAGAAACCATCTAATATCAATTTATGGCTCATCTCTGACTTCAAAATTCTAGATCATTTTGAAAATATTTGAAAATGTATCAGTCAATTAACATCTTGCAATCATTTCACTTTAACTTCACTTGACAAATCGTTGCATCCTAGATAACTAGCAATAATCTTGGCAATGCTGAGAAACACCTTCAAAATAGCTCTCTCTGCACTAGTTCTCTGGGAAGATGAGACCATCCACAGAAGCCAATAAAAATGATCAAGACTTCCTTTACAATGATGGCATATAAGTCTGTGGCCTTAATATTCTAAACAAGTAATCATGTATCTTTGGTAGTAACCGTTCTACAAGGGAAGGGTAGCTACACAGAAAATTGATTATAAAAATCTAGATAGATCCTAAAACATTCTTGGCTCTCACTGTAATTGTTTAGTTATGTAGAAGTTTTCCTTACACATACATGTTAGACATATTTTCATGGTGCTCTTGAAAGTACATAACACACATATGACCCAAAGAAGTTTCATGATATGAATCAACAAGATCATATATACTTGCGAAATTCTCCCAAGTAAGGTCCTAAACAGAAAACATAGATCTCAGTGCTAAGGCCGGCCAATATCATAACAAAAAGGAAAAAGCACAATGAAATAAAAGAATACATGTGCAATAGAATATTCACACAAACGTTTGAGGCCTTCTAAATGATATTGATCAGCAGCTCTCAAAAGGTCTTGTGGAATATTTGTTGTCATCTCTATTGTACTAGTGTATATAAATCTGACACCAGTACCCCATCAGAATCATCAAACATTCTTGGATAAAACATATTTGAGTTCTAACATTGCATCATTTCTTTCATACTCAACTTGAACTCTTTATAACAAGAATGAATCCTTCTTTATTTACATAAGCAACAATTAGAAGAAACCATAAGAATAGCTCATCATTAGTTCAAAGACTCCCCAGGTTATATTTGGAATTTCAATATCCTTTTCCTCTTTTTCTTGTTGAAGGCTCACAAATTTATCCCCAAACAATTTCTAGTTATTATTTGAAGCCATAGTGCACTTAACATGTTTGACAATCTCAAATTCTAGGGTAGACAATGCAATCTACAATAACATCAAATTATATCGCTTGAATTTTATAGGAATCGGAAAATGAGAGACAAGACATATCTAAGATAACCACTTGTATTCCATGCCAAAACAAAATGACACTCATACCCGGTAGCCACCATCAAACATAGCACGAAATGCATCTAAAGATGCCAAAAGTGCAATCCTGTGGGCATAAAATCGCCTACCTGCATTTAAGCACCATATTGTTTGCATTTGTTAGAGTAAAAAGTTAAAAAAACATTCTATAATAAATCATTCAATATTTCTGGAAAGCTTTATCTTATCTTTTACATAGAAACCAATTCAGCCTCCTTTGAGTAGTTATCCCCTTTCAAAGATCTAATGATATGCCATTTACAATAAACTTATTAAATGTGTTACTACATAACGTCACTCACCTTCCACTAAAAAAGTAACATCTAATAAAGTGTGACTGCTGACATAATGCTCTCCCAAATATACCTGCAAAGTTTTTTAAATATGAACAACAAACACAGATTAAAAGAAATTAATTCCAAAACTAAATTGATCATCTTGTTTATTAGAGTAGAAATACATTAATAATTGATAACCAATCCTCATAAGCAGTAAAGTGTTACTAAAATGATCTACTTGCTTGCTGATAAATATCATTTGAGAAGTAGCATACTGAGTGATGAATCTACCCTACCTCCCTCTAAACGACGTCACCGGGCTCAGGAAGTTATGTCTGCATGTGTTGCAAAGGTTTCAATTGCTTTAGTGGAGTGAGTAGCAACTGATGTGACTAGACAGAATGATGCATACAATATTTCTGTAGATGAAAAATATTATACTAAATTCTTTGATAATGACAAGAATTTAGTTAAGGGAAATGAGGAATGTGTCAAAGTAGACACATTGATCCAAAAAGAAGCAACAGAAACAAGAGGTAGTAAGAAACCTATGGTGTCTTCCGATTCATATCAATCCTTTATAATTTTTTCTTTGGAACCTTCTAAATGGGTAGAGGAGAAGCAGATGGATCCATGGTTCTAAGATTCAATTTCCTCTAAGCATATGGATAAATGGCATATTGGAGATAAGGATGAGAGGAGTGCAGATGCTAAAATGTTTACAAAATCATTGACTGATCCAAAAATGGAAGAACAAAAGCTACAGAGCGTGACTTCACCAGCGATGCCTTCTCTAAAGAAGCAAGATGTTTTGAATTTAGCTTCAAGGAAAGGCAATTCAATCAGCACACCTCCTATCAAGTTTTTGGGCTATAGCGGTCCCATTGGACCTTCAACTAATCAATAGTTCGGTTCCTAAGCTGGAGAACCTTACGATCTAGTACGCAATAAGGTTCAACCTAAATGCCCCCTCCCTTGAAGCATAATGAATTCAGAGAGTATAATATTTGTAACCACATTAACCTGAATAAATAGAGATAGTATGCATACTAGGCTAAACCTATCATTATTATTAATTATGGAAACAACATATCCGTAATCACAATTAGTTACTAGTAGTTGTGATAAGAGATTTCATCATGTTTGATATGAGTACTAGGTATGAGCTCAGGAAACCAAGTAGATTAAAATAACTTAAGTTTCATATATGATTAACCACCAGTATTCAGAGTATCTAGTAGTATAAATACCATGGGACTAATACTGATTAGCTATAGTGGTATTTATTTAACCCACATAAGCATTCCCATAACCGGTACCTTGTTATCACTTGTAGATATATCTTCTTATATTGATTACACTCATAGAAATATCCATATTTTATTGTACTCACTCATATGCTTAGTTATACTACCAAGATTTATCACTCATCGGTGTTGCAATTGATTAGCTTGTGTACATACCACTTATCATATTTGATTACAGGTTTTCTTAGACTGATTGGTTAGGATAAGTAGATCAATTACACTTATATCTCTATAAGCATGTATAACTAGTATTACAGTTAGATCATTGGTTTCCACATAACATGGAAAGTGATGTAAAAGGGTAATGATGCATTTTAGCTAAGATCTTATGAATGATTATCACCTAGTACTAAACCCATTCTATTTATCAGCACTATTATTTCCTACTTATATTTAAGGTTTGATGTCCTAATCTATGGGAATAACTAACATGAAGCTAAGATACATAGAGACTTATTTTACCCTGTACGATGAATACTGGATGTGTTATTATTTCTGATATTACTAGTATAACTGCCACGATGTGGTAGCTCACGTGGATAGGTGAAACTTTGTTTCCACAGCCACTAGGGTTCAATCCTTAAAAAAGTGTCTCCCTTGATTCGCTTGCCGATATCAAGGGGGTTGATCCTTTTACTTTATTAATATATGACTAGTATAACTCCCTTGATTGATTTCAAATAGGTTCTATTAAATATTCAAATACATGCAGCTGAAGGAAAGGTGATTACAAGGAATAGAAGATAGATATGAGCATGTGTACCAACACGATAAAGTTAGGATCATAGTTAGAAGTAGGAACATGTAGTGATATTATTTATTAGGGAGATATCATAATTACACATTTTGATCTTTACCTAATGATCAGGTTATCATGCTTTATCATCATAATTAAGGATAAGGAATACCATATGTTCTTTCTTTCATGATTACTTTTGTGGGCTATTCTTATTGGTTTATGTGATACTACTCTATTCCCAAAATATAGGTGCTTGCAAGTTAATGAACATGATCTATTCTTTCCATAATAATTGATATTAGAAACTCATATGTTATATGTATCCATCAATGCTTGTTATGATAGTGTCAGTAACTCATATGCATGGGATCAATTCTAACACATGAAGCTTGATTAGTGAAATAAGCAATAACATATTAGCTTAACCACTTGTTTATAATATGTGATATTACACTTAATACAATACACGATGTGCTTGAACTATACCACTATCTTATTAGTATAGGTATATTGGTATCAATGAAGCTAAGTAGATCCATATTAATCATATACCGGTTATTATGGTTAAGTAATCCCAATGGTGTAATTGGAATGAACATGTGTAATGTGTAATCAAATATGGAGGAAATTACTCATATGTATCATAGTTATGCTAAATACTTCTATAGAGATCACAATACTAGAATAAGCTCTTTCACAAGGAAACTAATAAAATACAAGGGACATTATGTTGGTTTAGAAAAACCGAAGGTCAATACTTTATTTGTGTCAAATAATGTTTAACTATAGTAATCTGCTCATTGTGAACAACGTTCTTTCAAACTTTCAATGAGATATGACATCTTAGACCATATTGTGTTAAAGAACAACAACTATATTCTTATTTCGGATTATGGTGCATTAACGTTGATGTGTGATAAGCTGAAAGGCTTATGTTTATATTTGTCCAACTAAATTTTCCTTCCGGAAGTGGCTTCTAGGCAAGGTTTTAGAATAGAAAGGCATCTGGATAGAATGTGGTAGATCTGGATGTCATGATTTGTGACCTTACTGGGGTTTTTCTAAGAGAACCATTAACTATTCAGATGAAAAAGCTTTCCTATATGTGTCAAATAGTATATGCCAAAGAAAGAAAGAAATTATATTAATGGCCCCTAATTATTGAGAAATTGTCAATGGTACTATTTAAGAGTTTGTTTTGGTATTTGTGAACTCTTGTAAATTTTGCACAAGGAGCTATGAACCTGACCCTCTGTTAACATGGTAAAAAGTATGACATTTTGTAGTCCTTATCAGGTCTGCTGAATTCTGAATGGGATATGCATTTATACTTTCTTCATATTAATTTCAACGAGGTTGGAATCACTCGAACATCCTGGAATTATTAATGGTAATGTTAAAAATTCAAGTCAAATGATAGAAAAAGAAGTATAAATGAGAATTCCAACATATGGTTTAGGAATTTGATACCTTTAGTAATAGCTTCCAACAACAATTAAATTGGGGGGGGTGTCTGAAAAGAAAACGTGAGTAATAGAAAAAATGAACTGGTTTTTTTTTTGTCATTTTCGTACTGATAGAAACAAGGTGTAGTCTAAATCCTAGTATGGATGAGATGTGTCATGATTGTAGTTTATAAATGAAAAGGAAACAAAGGTTGAAGTCTGCACAACCATAAATTATAGGAATGTTGAAATGGAAGGGTAGCAATGAGTTTGAGTTTCATGAGTATGCTAGTGTATCCTTCCAAAAATTTACACCATTATTAAAACGCTATATATGAAAAGTAACTAATGGTAAAGATAGATTTGTGAGGAAAATGGGGTCACGGGCTAGTGAAAACTAAATACAGTATAACACCGTGAGTAGAACTTTTATAGGCAGAGTTAATAGTGGTAAATGTTGATAATCTAGCATCCTATGTGCACTCTTCTTGTTTCATGTGGTTTCTAGTATAGAATAAATTGACATTAATTAATAACTTAATGAAGCGATGGAATTCCCCTTCAGAATCTCTTGATGTAACAATCGCTAGTAAGATGAGAAACCCCTCAACTTCATCTACCTCCTTGTGGCCTTATCAATTGTGGAAACCAGTATGATTCTTTTCCCAGTTGACATCTTACTAATTTTGAGATTATAAATAATGCACATAATATAAATTTTCTTTGTTGGTGTTCATTGTTAAAATATTCATTATATCATATATGATGCACGTAGTAGGCATCTTCTTTTAGTAACCATTCATGAGTTCTTCTCTTACCATCCCATTGCTGAACAAAATCACATCATCAATGAATAACAACGTGTATGTAGAAACACACATCCTCAATTGGATTCTACAACTATTTCTTAAACACATCCATTATTCTTTTTCCATATCAAGTTTAGGTTATTAGGTATGCATCAATACATTATGTTGTTCTCTAAGACCCTTTTGCGGACCACTTTAACAGATTGCATAATTGTTTAGGGTATTTTGTTGTAAATATTGTTCCCCTTCCCGATTCTTAAGGTTGTTAGCTCACTGGAAGAGTGCTTGCTTTACAAGCAGGAGGTTGGTGGTTCGATTCCTCCTTGCCCTAATGATATTGCAATGTATTTCTAAAGGTAAAAAATGTAGTAGTGCAATATGGATGGAATATTAGACGCAACACTAAATGCAAAACAAGATATAAAATTGGACATCACACCAAACACAAAATTGGATGCAAAAGTCGACCTTATGTCAGACGCAAATGTGGACACAAAAATGGATGTCACACTAAACGCAAAATTGGATGCAAAAGGAGACTCAACACTAGACACAATTAATGACTCAAAACTAGATGCAATACTAGGTCCAAAACTAGACACAACAATAGATGCAAAAGTGGACTCCTAATTAGACGTAAAATTGGACATTAAATTGAGCACAACATATGGTGTATAGATGGACATAAAACCAGGCGTAACACCGGGTGCAAAACTGGAAGCAACACTTGGCGCAAACAAAAACTTAAGACGAGACACAATATTAGATGCAAGATGGGACAAAACATTGGATGTAAAACTAGAAGTAATATTGAATGCAAAATTGGACACAAAACTAGATGCAATATTAGATACAAACATGGGCGCAAAACTGGGTGCAAACATAGACGCAAAAAAAGACATCGACCAGGATGCAACACTAGGTGCAAACCTAGATGCAAAATACGACCTAAAACGAGATGAAACATTAGGCACAAACAAGGATACAAATAAAGACGTAAAACAAGATACAAAATTAGATGCAAATGGGGATGCAACATTATAAGTAAAATTGGATGCAAAACTAGACGCAATATTGGGCCGAAAATTGTATGCAAACCTAGATGCATAATTGGACACATAATTTTATGCAAAACATGGTGCAAAATTGGGTGCAAGACTCGATGAAAAACTACGAGAAAAATAAGACGCAACGTTGGATGCAAAATTGAGCATGAAATTGGGTGCAAACAAGGATGTAATAAAGGACGCAAAAAAATATGCAATAGAAGTTGCAAAATTGGGCGCAAATAAAGGCGTGGAAAAAGATGTAAAAAAATGGGCACAAAAATGGATGTTAAAAAGGACGGAAAAAAAAAGATGCAATAGACGGCATTTTACGAAAATGTACAATAGCACCAAGTTTAGCGTTGGATTGTTCACCACAATTGGGAAAAAATTACAGTAAAATATGGCGCTAAATTCGACTCTAAATCCATTTTTTGTTGTAGTGAAAACACTTAAAGGGTAACTTTCCTTTGTATTTCCTTGAACTCTTTTCAATTTTATCACAAAGTTAGCCTCTTCTTCATCTGACATGTCACCTATGTTCTTGCATTCATTCTTACTGGATTTTGACTTCTCTGGGGCTTTAAGCATTGCTTCCTTTCTAGAGACATTCTCAAGTTCTGTTCTCATTTCATACACAGTGAGTATTCCATACAGTTAATCTTTTGTCAAGTTATCTAAGTCATATCTGTCTTCTAAGACTAACACTTTTGAATTGAACCGTGAAGGAAGAGTTCTCATGACTTTTTGTATTGTCACTGATTTTTATTCAATTGTTTCTCTAAGTCCCGCTATATAATTTTCTATCTCATCCACTATGAGAAAGTATATTGCAACATCTTCCTCCTCCTTCATCTTGTGAGTTTCAAATTGAGCAGAGAAGGTTTGCAATTTGGCCTTCTTGACTTTTTAATCACCTTCATAAATACTCTTTAATGTGTCCCATATTTCTTTCATTGCAGTGCATTACATCACTGTGTTAAATTCAACATCAACTAACCCACATAGTATAGAATTCTTCGCGCATGCATTCCATTCATGTTGTCTTTTGTTTCCAGGGTCAGCTGACACTATTCTATGAGTTGTGTGCTCATTGGTTTATTTTGATTCATCTATGGTTTCTTTTAGAAACTCGTATTCATCCTCCACTAATTTCCAAACATCCATACTAAGAGACTGCAAATAGACTTCCATGCATTATTTTCCAGAAAGCATAATTGGAGCCATCAAATCTCAGATCTTAGTTGGTGGAAGGACCTTCTTGTTTATCCATATCTGCACTGGATCCTTCTTCGAAATGTTAATCTATTACTGAATATACCCAGTACTCTAACACCAATTCTTGGTATTATTTTATTACTAAGAGGGGGGGTGAATAAGTAAATCCGTAGATTGACAAATTTTCCCTTTAATAGTTTTTTCATTAATTAACACATTGATGCAATAACAACAACAAGTATATCGGCACACAACAATTTGAAGAATAAGTGTGTGTGTGTGTGTAATGACAATTACATTAGTGGGAGAATGCAATCTCCAAACATGAGCACCCACTCATTTTAGGTGTCGACATGATACGCAAGTATATTATACTGGTTGCTGACACCAACCTATAATGACTTCAATCTGTGCGATCAATTACTCACAAAATTTAGGCACCTACCTGAATAGATATATGTATGACTGCACAAACTATGACTTGTAGCAAACAAGGTCTAACCAGTGGATAACAATGTTATCTGGTTGTGGAAGCACCGAATTCCAAATGATATTCTTCGACACCGACTAGAAGAAGGCACCAACCCCCTGATTATATTCTCAACCACCAACTAGAAGGAGGCTTCAACCCCCTAGGTTCTATCTGCTCCAACAAAAAGGATGCTACAACACCCTGATTATATTTTCCAGCACCAACTGGAAGGAGGCTACGACCCCTTGTTCCTTTCCCTGTTCAACCTCCCTGGTATGAAGTAAGGATGTATTGAATAATTTCAATATAAAAAGTACCTTATCTTCGATGAGAATCTTCACAATCTACAATTGTTGTAACTTTTTTATATGTGTATGAATATTTGCGACTAAATATTCGATTAAGTAGTTTCCAAAAACTACAATGTGCGAAAGTCACTGTGATCTATGTATTTTCTCAGGTTCTGCATTCGGTGTCTTTCACCAAGTAAGAACTTCACACATCCTCAATACATGTATCCTTCTATATGATGCACTTCTTGTTATTTATCATCTATTGTTTTGTGCAATGCAGCTCTACTGCATAAAACTCTTTTTGTGATCAATGAGCCATTGATACCCCAAAGAATTATGAAGATGCGATCAATGAGCCATTGATACCCCAAATAATTTTGAAGCTTGTCTAAATCAAATTATCTCAGATCTTCATCCCGCAAGTTTACTTCACCACGTTCGTCTCTTGCTTATTTATAGTCTTCTTGGATAAAGAGATGTGTCCACTTGGTGAAGTTCCTTATTCTTGAATAACACCCCACTTGTTTATACTTTATTTAATTTAAGATCTGTGTCAGTGTGCCACTTATCACAATTTATCTTTGTGATGCATGATGCACATATGCCAACGTCCTTGTGGGATTTTTGCACATAGATTTATTTTTCTTTACAATTTTTTGTGCCACATACTATTTTCTTTGTGGGGCTTTTACATAAGTTTGTGTTTCATGTTCTTCCGATCATAAGTCTAACACAAATGGTATTTGTGCATATCTGTCATTTTCAATGTTCCTCTTGTGGATTGCTATTTGTGCACTTGCAATCACTGCGACGTAGTGGGATCTTTGCTCTCATGGGAATTCAAAATGTATTTCTTCAAGTTGGCTTTGAGTGAGGTAGTCTTCATGCTCCATAATCATCTTCGACATCAATCCTTCAATCCAACGATTCTTTGACATTTAATGTTAATCCTTTGACATCGAATTTTGATCCTTTGGCACCAATCCTTTGACATAAATGGAAATACGTGTGCAACAAAGGATGCTCTTATTGATGGTTACTTTATGTAAGGAGAAGATGACAAAGAATCAAATAATGAGAACGATAATGAAAATGACTATAAACCATTCTAGTTGTACAAAAGATGAACTACAATGATTGTTAAAAGGGACAATTTTTTGGATGTTGGTTGTGATTCCCTTGCTAAATACAAGTATGTTGGGCCTAACAAAAGAGCTAACTTCGTTCTAGCATGCAGGTACTACTTCATAACTTTTTTGGGATGTTGGTTTTCTGTTTTTATATAATGTATTGCTTATTTAATATATTACACAAGCCTCCATTATATTGTGTGTAACCATTTCAAAATCTATAGAATAAATTTTATTTTGTTACAAGTTGTTTTGGGAAACCATTTTAAAATCTATAGAAGCATTTAGATTTAGTTACAAACTATTCCTTAATTATTGAATCAATCATTTTTTTCTATGTTAATATTAGTGCTTCTGAAATTCTTATGCTACTTTCAAGGTGTTTTATTTTTCTCAATTTATGATTTTTCAAGGAAAGGGTAAATTCAAAGTCACCAAAATGTGTCGCTACTCCATCAACTTTTTATTGATTGGACTATGTTTCACTAGTCACCGAAGAGGTAATACCAAGTGCATGGACATTTAAAGTTGGCCTTTACCATATACCATTAATTTCTTATGTTCAATGAATTAATTCCCATGTGTGGTGGATGTCAACTATCTTTCTATAATAATTACAGTCTGATTAACCTATTAATCTTCAATGAAGTGATAATTCCAAATGGAGCACCCACCATCCTTCTATAACAATTAGAGTCACATTCACATTAACTTTTTCTTATAGAAGTAACATTTCCAAGTATAGTAGCCTACCATCCTCCTATAAAAATTACATTCCCATTCCCATTAACTTATTTCCTATTAATCTTTGTTCTTGGCGAACTTTTAGGTTTTAATCTTCAATAGAATAACTCTACTAACTTATTGACTATTAATATATATTTTTAATGGGGTACTTACACTTTCATAGGTTAATATCTTTATTAAAATGTTTCTAATTTTTTATTTTCCATGGAGTGACTCAAGTGTGACATATAACCATGCTTTAATAACATTTACATATTCCATTAACCTACTAACCTACTATGGAGTGGTTTTAATTAGATAGAAAAAATAATGGAAATTCTTGTGTAATTCCTTATGATTTATAAAATGTAAATATGATAAATTGTTGATAGATTACAAAGCACAACCCTAAATATAAGAGCATGACCCTCTCAATTTTAAGAAAAAAAGATCTCACATTTAATTTATAACAACTTGAACTAACTCTTAAAACTAAACAACAATATTAATACAACAAATGTAATATCATTAATTAAATAAAAACTTAAATAACTCCAAAAAATCATAAAAAAATAACTACAATTTAATAATAATTAGATCATACTTACACAATTACATTTTATAACTTATCTAGTAAGAATTCCTCTCGTTAAACCTATCACTTTCCCAGTGCCAAAAATGTCCTATCAACCTTTTAATTCTTCTCCTTAAACCTATCACTTTCCAGTGCCAAAAATGTCCTATCAACCTTTTATATTTATCACTGCCACTTAAATTTTGTGGCATAAAAATGTCCTATTAACTTCTATATTTTTCAATGGTTGTAATTTCAAGTGAAATAGGAAATGTGAGACAACATGTATTTGGCCACTTATCATGCTTGTGCATTACGAGGACACTTCATACATTTATAATTATAAAAAAATTACATTAAATTATTTTTGCTATTCCCACTTAAATTTTATGGATAAAAATATTTGATTGATTTTTTATTTTTTATATTTTTTTATAATTAAAATTATTTAATTTCACCTACATAGTTTGTGGCTGTCCGGGTCGATAGGGATCAAATGATCGAAAGATAGTCATGTAATGGAAGACACTTTGGAAATATATTTCTATTCCTCATATTTTTCTAATTTTATTTTTTATATTCTTTTTCTTTTTATTTCACATTCTTTTAGTTATCTGCCATGAATTGAATTGTTGGTTATCCATTTATTAGCTATGAGTTATCCATGCATTGTTACCAGTGCTCCATCATCAACTAGCTATGAAACTAGCTATGAGTTATTTTTTATATTCTTTTTTAATAATTGTTTATTTCCAATTTTGAATGACAGTCATAGAATCAATCTTTACAGGACACTTGTCTACTCTCATCCTCATCGTAGATAAAAAAACAAAGGTCGTAATCCACCCCAGATCTCAAATAAAAAATTCATAAATTAAAATCAAAGTAAATTAACTAATTAGTAATAGGACAAATAGATTTATCTTGTTGCATCAGCATGTGGTCTGACACTTTGCTTAATTGGTCAGCTGGATATTTATGGCCGTTTTCTCCAGGGCCTTGGGCCTTTGTTTGGCATTGAACAGAGGCAGTAAGCTAAACTCTAGACCATTTGCACTTAAAATCAGTTTTTTGGTCAAAATTCGACGAAAATTGTAGAAAAGGTAGAGTGATTGGAATTATATAATCTGGGTGCCCCAAGGGTAATCAAGGGTTCTGAATCCATTTCTACAATAATTGCATTTTTAACACTGGAAATCTCATTTTCACCAACAAATAGTGGTGCCTGATTCCGGCCAAACTTGCCTGAAAAGATGCAAATGGTCTAGAGATTACCCAACTCCCTGAACAGAGGCTTTGACTGTTGTTCTGCACAGACATTAAATGGGGCTTATGTGAAAACAGTCCATATATATGTTGTTAGGCTGCTTTACAAAATATATTGTGGAACTGGACCTAGAGCATGGAAAACGTTTATGTTCCCTTTTTAATCCTATGCATCTCCGGATTCTTTTTGTGTGATTGTACAACATTAAATTTGAAACATAGTCATGGAATCTGCCTTGTAGCAATTTTTTTTTCAATGGTCTATCGACTTTTAAACATAGTCGTGGAATCTTCAAGCAATTTTTTTTTTCAATGGTCTATTGACTTTACAACATATATTGGCGTGAAGTTGAGTGCAATATGTGACTGATTTGATTCACTAATAACTTGAAATCAATGGCAGTGTTTGGTTTTTGGATACCAGCTTTTGGTTTTTGGAGAAATTTTGAGCAAATCCGAAGTATAGGGCTATACCATTGTTCTAACAGCCAGAACGATGACCAATACAATCCATGAGATGATCGATGGCTCAAGCTTGATGGGCGATGGTCGTTTTGGAACCAGCCTATTCACGGCTCTGTGCTGCAAGAGGCCTTGTCATAACAGAACTTCAATATCCATACAGCTCATTAATGAAACATTGAAAACGATGGAACTTCAATATCTGCCTGCCTGTCATAACAGAACTTCAATATCCATTCAGCTTATGAATGAAACATTGAAAACAATGGAGAGGTTCTTTATGTCACACAGCCGTTTAGATATTTATCTTAGATTTTATTTTGGATTTATTTGAGTAGATGAATAAAACAATTGAGGGTAACAAGTTTACAATTGAGGGTAACAAGTTTACAGCTAAATTCATTTCACGGTAGTTAAATATCTATTTGGTAATTTGTATAATGTTTAGTTTTTATTTAACAGTTAATGATCTAAACAAAATTAAGTGGCAGACTATGCTACCTAATATAACTCTTTTTCCATATATTTAATCAAACTTTACTTAGACTAAAAATTAAGTGCCATATCCCAATCACAAGCAGTTCATTTCTACCGAAACACTATCTATCATTACAAAAATTTCAAGAAAGATTTAAGAACACTGGGTGTGTGCTCCCTTAATTAGCGAGAGACCAAATAATGCACACGCTGCTATGCCCAGCTCTGGAAAATTACTCTCAGCTCTGCTTAACAAGGTCCTTCACCCTCTGCGGATGCTGGGCCCGTACTGCTTCAAACCTGGAGCTTTAACAACCTTCTTCACACTTTGGGGATGCTGGGCCTGTGCTATAAACCTGGCGCTTTATGGCGGCTGTTGGGTGGTGGTGGTGGTTGGCGGATCATAAATTAAAGTTAAAGACGATGGAAGGGTGGCGGAGGGCCCTGAACCGGGGTTTGAGCTGGAACGTGGTGGGCGCGGCTGAAGGGAGAACGGTCCTGAACGGACAAGGGCAGGGTATGTTAAAGTGGAAGGAGCCTAAACATTTGATGGCTGAGTTTGTTTGCCTGAAGGGAGAATGGCCTTGAGCGACCAACGGCAAAGAGTGCTGTATGTTAAAGTGGGAGGAGTCTAAACATTTGATGGCTGAGTTTGTTTGCCTGAAGGGAGAATGGCCTTGAGCGACCAACGGCAAAGAGTGCTGGTCCTTAACGGAAAGATAACTCATAGCTGATGAATAGATAACCAAGAGTTCATCGTAGATAACTAGAAAAATGTGAGATAAAAAGAAAAAAAGTGTATAAAAATTAATTGATAATAGATAAATAGATAAGAGTAACAAGTGGAATAAGCAACTTTGTTGTTGCTTAGTACCTGCCTCCTAAGAAAAGATTGAAAATATATAGTAATAGGATAATTTTGCTATAAAAATATATGATAAAACAAATATAATTACAATTTGAAAGAAATTAAAACAAAAATAAATTAAAAAATGTCCATTTAAATACGATATAAGTTATTGCAATGTAGCATAAAACAAGCATATTCAAGCTTCCTTACATACTTCTAGTAATATTCTTGACTTATGTTATAAAAATATGCAAGTTTCGTTATAGACTAGCATAAATAGGAAATGAGAAATAATAGCTTATAAGACTATAAATTAATATCATTGTTATGAGAATAGTTTATTTATATTTTATTATAAATTTATAATGTTATACAAATATGAAAGTTTTTTTTATATACTAGCATAAATAGGAAATGAGAAATAATAGCTTATAAGGCTATAAATTAATCTCATTGTTGTGAGAATAGCGAACCATCCCATTCCAATTGGGGAGCTCTTTCTGTTCCTCGAATCGGATCGACAGGCTGGTTCTTTAACATAGCAGGTCCAAGTTGGCAATCTATATATCTCGCTTGTTTTCCTGGCGTTAGGTGCCGGTTGCCCCAAGTTATTATGTATATGGAATTACCTTTCTCTACCCTTGATTTTATTACAAGTAGGGCATTCTGGTTCATCCTTCTAAATCGGGTGGGCTGTAAACATGCAAACAAGAGATGGAATGACGTGAAACTCTCAAGCACATCAGTGACCGGGACAGGGGGTGTTTCATATAATAAAATAGCTCGCGGGGCTGGGTCGATAGGGGGGAATGGTTCCGCCGCGGTCTATTTCGTGCATTTATCTGTAGGCAAGTCGATGGCTTCGAGCCTCTAAGGTTCTTCCTTAGAATAAATCTATCCGTGCCTCCGCAGTTCCAGGAGAAGTTCCAACAGCAAAAACAAAAGTATAGAAAGCATTATTTAAAGAAGCAGTATAACTCGCAGTTCCATAAGCAGTTAAAGTCGCAGTACCAAGAGCGTCTTTCCAAGCAAAACAAGTTGAACCCACATTTAACTCAGAAGTTGAAACGGCAGCATCACAACCAAAAGCATTTCCAATAGCAGTTGAAGTAGCATTATTTCCATAAGCATAAGGATCCCCACCAGTAGCAATTGTAGCGGCACTACGACCAGCTAAACCAGTAGAATTTCCATCCGATTTGTACTATCAGTTTCAGAATTAGCAGCCTAAGCAGAACCGGGTGAACCAACATTTTAGGTATTCCCAGCCTTGCCAGTTGAACCAATATGAGAATTATGAGTATTATTATTCCCAGCCTAAATTCCCAGAGCAGCATTCATAGCAATGGAATAAACAGAACCAGTCAAAGCAGCAAAAGCCCCATCAGCAGCAGTTCCACTCGCATCCTAAGCAACAAAGTAAGAAGTAAGGAGGGAGAATAAGAGTAGGCGTCCAGCCGCACCAGCATCTTAATTAACATAACCAATGAAACTCACATAATAATTTCCAGGATCATTTCCAGCAGCAGTTTAACCAAAAGCAGCAAAAGCAGAACAACCAGCAGCCCCATCAGCACCAGTCTCACCAGCATAATTTCCAAGAGCAGTTCCAACAGCATCCCCATGAGCAGTTTCAGTAGCACTTTAATAAGCAGTTTCAGGAGCAGCACTCCCAGGATCCTTTCCAGCGACATAAGAATGATTCCTTCCATCATGCATGGCCGATCGTCCTTCTCTGCCAATAGGCATTGGAAAGCCAATTCAGCTACACTTGTAATCATTTCATTCACAACAGGATCAGATTCGAACTCTAAATCAGAATCGACTAGCTCTTGCAAAGTCCCCATATGAATTTTTGTGGAGGCCATATGTGCCAAGCTGATTTCTCTTCCGTCTCTCAATTCATCCACAGCCTTCTTCCCAGAAATTATCTTAATCAAAACTACGCCAAAGCTATACACATCGCTCTTGTCTGTCAATTGATAGAACTGATTGTAATCAGGGTCCACATAACCCGGCGTTCCTTGCGGACTAGTAGAAACATGAGACGCTTCAATCGGCACAAGTCTGGAAAGCCCAAAATCTGCCACTTTTACCCCCATGTTTTCATCCAAAAGAATATTGGTGGATTTAACATCTCTGTGAAATATAGGTGGGTAACTATCAAAATGAAGGTAGGCTAAGGCACTGGCTGTTTCCAGAGCAATTTTCAGCCTGGCATCCCACCGTAAACCATTTTTTCTTCTTTGTTCTCCGTGAAGATGATCAAACAAGGTCCCGTTTGGCACATATTCACAAACAAGTAGCAGATTCTGGCGTTCCTTGCAGCAGCCAAACAGGCGAACCAAGTTACAATGTCGAACCGATGACAGAATTCTGACTTCATTGGCAAATTGCCGGACTCTGTTACAGTTATTCTCATGGAATCTCTTCACTGCAACATTGCGTCCATCCCGGAGTTTCCCCAAATAGACCTTACCGTAATCCCCACCGCCTAATTCTCTCTTCTCGTCGAAATAATTAGTGGCCTGTTCCAGTTCTTTGTAGCTGAAAATTGGCAAATCAGCCATCTCTGCCTGATCAAACTCTGAATCATCACAAGCAGCGTTCTTGGGAGCCTTGTAGTTAGCCCTTTTCTCCTCCTTAACAGCAATCTTGCCAACAGTCCTGTTGCAGTTACTATCACAGCCAGGCCTCCGATGCAGCTGCCTGAATCAGTACCATATAAGAAAATATTGATCAGCTGAATTAGTATCATTAAATTAACTTTAAAACATGAGAAAGTCAACTAATTAACTTTAAAACATTTCTTAATTGTACATGAGAAAGTCAACTAATTAACTTTAAAACATTTCTTAATTGTACTATGTTGCTCCTTCGTCTCATGGCCCGAGGTCTGAAAAAAATCAGAACAGTTGGCTCCGATGGTGCCACTTGCTAATGGCAATGGGATATAATTTTTATTTTTTTAATTTTATTATTATGATGTCATTGTTGCCACATGTCAACTCAAATCCAGATGCCAAATTCCAAAGTTTACATCATCTTCTATCCACCAATAAGTTGTTTACAAAATAGTTTTTAACAAAATTTAAAAAAATATTTTACAAATCCCTAAGTTATACTTTACAAAACAGATTTTAATTTTTTTGATAGAGAGCAACTAATACAAAGTCTAAAAAGTTTGACTTGCAGCAGATTACAATAGCTGCTCAGGCAGGTATAATAATAATGTGCGTAATAACATGTAGTTAGACATGTGTAACTCACACTTTAACCAGTTTAATTAAAAATAATTGAATTATGTTATTCCAATTATATTTATAAATACATAAATATATTCAACTTTTTAAAACACTATTAATCGAAATAATAAATTCTTTTACAAAATTGGTAAAAAACTGCAAAACAACTGACATCGTCATGCCTACTCAATTTGAAACGTCTACACAGTTTGAGTGCCCATATCCATCATTTAAATCATTTAAATTGAGTAAAAGACAAGTCAGCTCGTGTTTGGTTCAAAACCTCAACATGTGTTTCATTCGTAGCGTAATAATACCATCCGTCGCCGTTGCCGTTGCCGTTGCCTCCGCCTTCGGTTTCGGCAATGTTTTAACTATTATTATATTTGGTTTGTGCGCAATCATTTCATAATCCAATACAGTGAGACTCAGGAAGAATCGAGAAACAGAGAGATCGTCCAATAAATTCGATTGAATACCGGATTAGATTAGATTGATCGAAAGGCCTCTGCTGCCATGGCGGCCGTGTTTTTCTACCACGTAGCAGCAGATCTGACGGTAGGAAAGCCGGAGATGGTCGAGTTCCTGGACAGCTCGAGCGTGGCTGACGCCATCGTAGCTCTCCGCAACTGCACGGAATGTGGAATCCCTGTCTGGAAGCGGAGGCCAAAACATCTCCAGAAAACTCCCGAGTCGGCTGAAGCTCGCCAGGATCGTTTCCTCGGCATTCTGAATGCCCTCGAAATCGTAGCTCATCTCTCCTCCGAATCGAGCTTAATGGACCCCGACACTGCATTGAATGTCCCCGTGTCGCAAATCCTTGTCCCCGACAATTCCCTTCTCAGACAGGTCGATCCGGCAACTAGGTAATGCCAAGCATAATGAAAACAAGAATTTGCTTTATTTTCAGGGTTTCTTGGCCCTTTGGGGATTTTCTTGATTTAATTTCATGGCCTGTGTCAGACTGGTGGATGCGTTGGAGATTATGAAGCAGGGCGTGAAGCGGCTTCTGGTACCCCGGCCCACGGGGTGGAGGGCCCTGAGCAAGAAGTTCTCCGTTCTTTACAACGGCAAATGGCTGAAACCCCCATCTAGCAACGGTGAGGAGCCGTCACTAACCCCGACTGATATTCTCTGCTGTCTCTCTAGAGAAGATTTGGTGAGATTCCTCGTCGGGTGCCTGGGAGCTCTGGCTCCTCTTCCCCTCACAACAATCAAAGCTCTAGGAGCCGTAGACAGTCAAGTTTTCACCGTCGATAGCCGATCGCCTGCTCGTGATGCTCTAAGAGCCCTTGGCCACGATCCTCCGGCCGTTGCCGTGGTCGAACGGAGCCACGATGACGAAGGAAGTGGAAGCCTACGGATCGTGGGCGACATCTCGGCGTTCAAGCTCTGGAAATGCGATCACGTGTCGGCTGGCTGGGCCCTGGCGAACCTTGGAGCCGGCGAATTCGCCATGGGTGTCGAACACATTGTGCCGCTTGACAGTCGGCCTCCAGAGCAGATCAAGAAGTCCATTTCAGTGAGGCAAGCCGAGCTATCGCTGATGACAGTGGAGGAAGAAGAGCGACTGGCCCCGGAGAAACCGAGGGTTCCAACAAGGAAATTCTCGACGAAATGTCGGGATTTCATGAATCTCTATTTCGAAAACGGTGGTCCGTCGGAAAAAAGCTTAGCCTCTCGATCATTCAGAAGCCGACACTCACCGTTGACTTGTAGGCCTTGGAATTCTCTTGCGGCCGTGATGGCACAGATGCTCGCTCATCGCGCCACGCACATCTGGGTGACCGAGCGTAAGCAAGACGAGGAAGAGGTTGAAGAATACGAAAGTCTGATCGGAATAATTTCGTATGTCGACATCCTCGCAGCTGTCACAAAACCTTCCAATCTCCTTCTCAATTCTTCAACGAACTGATACCGACGACCGACTCCTCCTTGATGTTGTGTGAATTGGATTCTCTTGTAAACAAAAGTCTGCGCTCTCCTGCAAGTTCATGGAGAATGCATGTTTCTCGTTTTTGCCAGATTTTGGATTGATGGAGCACATTGCAGGTCTTTTTTGGAGGTATTAACTCGCTTGTGAGACTCTTCAAGAAACATAATATTATGTGTTTCCAATCAAATTTGAGTCAGTTCGGAGACTTCAGAATCGTGAACAAGTATTCCATGAAGTTTGTATAAATTTTATCTATTTTGTAATAAATTCTATTTTTTTAAAGTTTATTAGTGTTTATTAAATACTTTAAATGTTATAAGATTTAGATTTTATTTTGTTATTATCAGTTGAACTTAGTCTTTTTAATAGTACTTTGGAGAATAAAAAAAGTACTAAAACAGTTTTATGAATCTTCAAAAACTAATCAATTATGCAGTAGGATCTGGCCAATTTACTATTATTACAGAGCAATCCAGAAGTACACAATCAGTTATGTAATAAAAAACAACCAAAAAAACCATAATGTTCAAAAAAGGATTACAGTCTATTAGTTAAATCCCAAAAAAAACTCAAGGACCCACTCTGGTCAACATAGTTCTCAACGACTTGTTCAACATAGTTCCCAATAACTTCTTCCCAAGTGGGGAGACCTTTAGCACCTTCAAGGGTTTCTATTTCAATATTCAGTTCTTCGAAGCAATATTCAATTCTTGATAGACACGATCAACACTATAGCATAAAAGCATAAAAGGAAGAAAGGACTTTAATCTCCAGCACCAGTTTTGAAGATCAGACACTTGCAACTTATAATAATAGTTTACTCAATTCACAATCACCTTGGAATCCCCAAACTTTTTAAGAAATCAATTCAAAACATATGAACCACTTTACATAGACACCATAATGCCAACAATTCAACTTTTGTGTCGGTACCACACCCACATTTCAATCTAAATTTGAAGTAATATTCCTTGTTAAGCTTTACAACCACCAGAATAGAACAAATCCCATTTTGAAGTAATGTTCCTTGTTGAGCCTTAAAACCAACCCAACAAAACAAATCCCATTTTGAGTAGCCCCATCAAAGATGTAGCTTCAGTCCACCACCTATCCGGATCTAACCTTTTTGGATACAACTTTAAAATATTCTTTATACAAACAAACAATTCACAAATGAAAAACATAAGGATTCGTAATCTTTTCCTCAATACAAAATATAATTTATGATTTTCCATATTCCCTAGGAAATGAAGGCAGTAAAGTAGTGTGCACATAAACATTCATACACCATTCAAGAAAATCATTTTCAAAAGATTAGCATCCCCAAATATGTGAAATGTTAAGAGAGATACAAACAATATTCCATACATTTTTTTATACTTACAATAAATGTTCAACATTCTTCTCTCCATAATGCAAATATATTAGGCTCCACACATCCTCTATTTATTAAATTGTCCCAAGTTTTAATCTTTTGTTAAATTATAGTTTTTTATTTATGAAATTATATATTTTTTAACCTATAAATAAATTTTATACCTTTTAATATCATTATTTCATTTAATTGTGCAATCCCAACAACTTAAATACTTACTATTTCATTAAATTTTCACAAAATTTTTAATTAATTGAAAAAATCCAAAATCTTAACATCAATCTAAAATTTTAACATTTTGCAAATGGATAACTATTTATTTATAAGATTAAATATATGTAAAAATATGTTAATAGTAAAATGTCACCAGGAAACTCTGGTGTACCCTGAAGCACGTGAAGCTAATCCAAGGGAATCAATTGATTCTATTTCCTCCATTATAAAAATTGTAAATACCGCGAAGCATGTGAGGCAAATGTCCATGGAATTCAAATGTATAGATGTGAAAAGATGAAGAGTATTCAAATACCGTGAAGCATGTGAGGCAAATGTCCAATGAAATCAAATGTAGCGATGTGAAAAGAGGGAGATTATTTAAATGCAGATATACTGTACAGAAGTTTGTCTAAAAATTCAAATATGCAAAGTTGTAAAATTGTTTGGAAATTGATTTACTTTATTTGTTTCCTTATGCAAGTCAAATTCAACTATGTAAAATTGTTTTGGATTTTATTTACTTTCTTGTTGTAAAAGTCAAAAACCATTTTTTTTCCTAATTCTAATTCTAATTTTAAATATAGGGTAGGTTCATGTAGCAAAATTTTAATCATTAATTTAATTTATTATATATTAAATAGTGATATGATGATTAATATAGTATAAATGTAAGTATGTTCATGTATCAAACTTTAACTTAATAATTTTATTTATTCAAGTAATGATTTACCAATTAATATAGTGGTTAATTTATTTCCTATGTCATTTAAATGTTGATGGAAAGAAATAGTCTATTTTAAATAGAATGAAAGCTAAAAACAAATGCAACTTTTGTTTCAAGTTTATGGACGAATATGGACTACTCGCATTGAAATAGCACGATCCCTGGTTTGCTTCGGCTGTGACGGCGTGGGCTCTTTCCCTAGGCGATATTTGGGATGGATCCCCCCTCAGATCCAAGCCCAGAGGAATGCAGGAGGCTTCTTGACGCGGCCTTCAGGGCTCTTGTGGCCTCCACGCCACCTCCTCCCCCATTTGCATATGATGCAAGTGATGGTTTTGTCAAGCGGGCTAATGCCCCCATAATTCAGATCGTGTTGGTTGCTTGAAGGCTGAAAGCCCTTTCTTTGAGTGAGCGAGGTTTGATCAGATAGTTTACGGGGATTTGGCCATCGCCAAAACAATGGATTTTTGGGTTAAAAAAAACTGGATTCCATTGATTTCCAGGGCTTGCAGCATTGCTTCTGCAGTAAGAGCTTCTTCACCTTTTTGTTTGAAAACAAGGACGACAGAGACCTCATATTCAGAAGTGGGGCTTACTTCATGGGCCCTCGAGGGTTATATCTAAATCTGTGGAGTTTATCTTTTGATCTAGAAAAGGATGTTCCCTCTGCGGTTCCAGTTTGGGTTCGCCTTACCCATATTTCGTTACACTGTTGGAACGATGAAACCCTCCAAGCAATAGGAAACTCTCATGGAAAATACATTAACAATGCATAACCAAAAGGCCCTCTCTTCTCTTGTGCAAGGATTTTGTAGAGGTTGACCCAGAAAAGGGACTACCTGAAATGGTAAGCCTCTGCATGGATGGTTGGGAGCATGCGTAAAAGGTTTATTATGAGAAGTTGCCTTTTAAATGTAAGAAATTCCATGAGTATGGCCATTTTTTCAAAAATTTCCCTAAAGCAGTGCAGGAAAATCCTAAAAAAAACTCAAGAAGAAGGTTGGAAACAAGTGAGAAAGGGAAGGAAAATGGCCTCTTCAAACCCCGAGCCAAAGGATCCGCATTCAGAGAAAGGAAAAGCACCAACGCAAGGAGAAAAGGAGGTCACAACAAGCAACCATTTCAATATTTTGAATGTAGAAGAAGATGAAATCATCATGAATGAAGTGCCTCTAGTTGAAGACATTTCAAAACCCCATGACACCTTAGCAAGAAACAACATCCCTTTCTTTTCTCCCATAGAAGAACGACTAGATACAACGATTGAGGACTCCCCAACACCTGGAGGATCTTGGGCTGAAAGGGTAAAACAAAGCAGAGTCTCACCATTTTCCATCTCTCCTGACTCTTCTTTAAATGGGTCATAAGAGATCCTCAAACCAGTCCCAAACACCAGAGGAAGAAAGTCACAAAGATACCACAGAGAGAGACTCTGGAACTCAGAAGGAAACAAAGCTTCTTCAAAACCCCAAAAATACAGAGAAAATGAATGGAAGGTCTAGAGCAAGGCCTCAACCAGCCAAGAAGTAATGAAAACTGTCTCTTGGAATTGCAAAGGACTGAGCATAACAAACAAAGTGAAAGCAATAAAAGACATCATTAAATCTGAAATCCCAGACATCCTGCTTATCCAAGAGACAAAAAAGAGTGATGTAGAAGTTTTGGCGCTTTCACATCTCTTTTAGAAAAACGACTAGGGAAACACTATAAGCTCCAAAGGTGCCTCATGAGGAATAACGACCTTTTTCTCAAGTAAGTATGTTATCAAAAATGTTAAGGAAAACCAACACTGGCCCCTCACCGAGTTCCGAGAAAAATATGATCCAAATATGTATTATGTATGCAATGTGTATGGGCCAACACATTATAGAGACAAGCAATTGTTCTGGAATAGCCTCTATACTCTAAAAGAGGTTCTGAAAGGGAAATATCTCATAATCATTGGTGACTTCAATGCTACCAAAGCTCAATCAGAAAAAAGAGGGGGTTGCAGTGTAAGAGATCCCTATGGGGAAAACATGGAGGACTTGATATTTGAGTTGGATCTTCTAGATCCACCATTAAAAACAGAAAGTATACTTGGAGTAATAGAAGGTTGGACATGGGATACATTGCGGCCAGGATTGACCGTTTCTTGGTAAGCACTTCTTACCTTCAAAAAGATATCTTCCTCGCTTCCTTTTATTTACTCTCTGCAACTTCGTATCACAAGTCGATCTCCTTGCTGCTCTCCACCTCTGCAAACCTAGGCCCCATCCCATTTCATTTGAACTCCTCTTGGATTCATGAGGAAGAATTCATGGGATTAATTAAGAATGCTTGTAGCTTGTCTTGTGTTGGTTCTCCAAGCTTCATTTGGGAGAACAAATTAAGAAATGTTTGCTATGAAATGAAAAACTGGGTGAAATCGAAGTATAAAAATCCTAGAAGTAGGAAAATTCAACTTCAAACTGGACTTGCAGCCCTGCAATCCAAGATGGAGAATGAAGAAATTACCTTTCTTCTTATCAGTCAAGAAAAATATTTGAACCATAAGATCCTCAACGCAACTAGATATGAGGAAGAGGAATGGAGGATGAAGTCCAGGAAACTCTGGTTAAAAGGTGGGGATAGTAACACATATTACTTCCATAAGCAAACAAAAGCAAGGCTTGGCTTCAACATGATCAAAGAATTAAAGGATAGAGGCGACAAAAGGATGGTGGAGCAGGAAGAGATTAAGACTCACGTTTTCTAGCATTTCAGAGATCTCTACATGGATAAGGATGAGACTGATCCCTTAGCGCAGGGAAACCTCCTCTCTGGAATACCTTCTCTTATTTCAGAACAAGATAACAAGGATTTATCAAAACCCATTATGGATTTCAAGATCAAAGATGTCATTTGGTCCTTACAAGCTGACAAGGCTCCCAGGCCTGATGGGTTCACCATTAATTTTTATAGAACAGCAAGTTGGGATATCATCAAGGAAGATATGAAAATGATGCTAAACTGGACGAGGAAAAAGGATAAGGTTGGGAGGGCCACCAAATATTCCTTTCTTTCCTTGATACCAAAATTTAAAAAAACCCATGACAATAGATCATTTCAGGCCTATTTCACTTTGCAATACCTCATACAAAATCCTTTAAAAAATAATGGCCAGAAGAATGAAGAAAATCATGGGAAAGTTAATCTCGGCTACTCAGGGAGGATTTGTTGCCGGGCGTCAAATCCTTGACAACATCATTATTGTCCAGGAAGCAATTCACTCCAGCATGGAACGCAAGAAGCAAGGTATGGCTATAAAGCTCGATATGGATAATTCTTTTGATAGAGTAAATCACTTCTTTCTCTTTGAAATCATGTCAAAGTTTGGATTTTCTACAAGGTTTATTAGATGGATTAAGTCTTTCATCGGCAGCCTGTAACGTCCTTGACCCTTCAACCAGTGAAGAGGACGCTACCAATACTATTAGCCCCATAAAGCGTAAAATAAAATGCATTGAACTCCAGATGCATAGATGCATACGAATTATCATTCAACGGAAGTAAATTACATTTAATTCAAGCATTCAACACATTTAACATGTTCATCATAATTTACATAAGCAAAACAATTGCATGTGTGATTACACAAGAATACTTATCTTATGAAGAAGGACGCCCGCAACCAGCTATGTCGCTGCAACTTTCCACCCAACCATAGGACAGTGGTCTCCTTAATCTCTCTGCCACACTGCTACCCCCATGCTGGGCATGATTCCCCAAGGAATAAGGAAACTAAGAAGGCTCACACACAGCCAAAGATATGTCACATGTCATTCAAGCCAACACGGTTGGGTTTATCAGACCGAGACTACACAACAACACATAACCAAGCCAACAGGTTGGGTTTATCATGTTATCAGGAGATGGAATCACTGTCTGCTAAGCTAATGGGCTCACTAAAGAGCTAAGGATGCCTTCACCAGAACTAGCTTGACTCCTAAGACATCCACACATACCTAACACAAGGAATCATTCCCTTCTCTGCTGCACATTCCTTGAGGACATGACTTCCCTTCTAGTGCTATTCAGGGGGTGTAGAGAAGAGATTTAACCCTCTAGCTCTACCTATGAAGCTCCTACAAAACAATAGGTTTTTCAAGTAGACTCCTTTCCACTGCTACACAGTCCAAAGACCAATTGCATACACAAAAATATACACCATTTCTGGGTGGAGGAGAACACTTCAGCCATAGAATTAATTTCCACGGAGGGTAAGAACAACCCACTAACAACAGGCCGTATCCCAGGGACGTTTTGTCCGTAACGTGGCCAAAAACGAATTCATCAACAACACTTAAGAGGATGTGGTCTCTCCTCAAAATCGCTGGGAAACACAAAAATGATTTTCAGCTTGGTAAACATTGGGAAAATGCAACAGAAAACGTTGGGGAAGAACCCAACCACAAGAACATCACAAAAACAAAATTATCAGACTCCAACAAAATGAAGAATGACTGTCCACGAGAGGAAGAAATACACAGCAAATCCAAAATCATGGATTTCACACATAGTAACTTCCCAGCCACTTGAGGGATCCCCAATGTGGGAGAATGTTAATGATAAAAACGCCCAGGAGCCCAAATCTTGAAGGAAGAACACACAGCCAGCAAAATCATGGAGGTAAAAATAGCTCCTAAGCTTCCCTGTGTGAGCAAATGAAGAACGTGGGTGTATGGGAAAATGGGCATGCATTTTTGGGTGTTTACTTGCCCCAAAACTCAAAATTGAATTTCCCCAAAAATGGGTTTTCCCCAAATTCGAAATGCATGCCCATACTCTTCCCATCCCCATGCAATAACTACTTCAACCAATTTCTTGCAGAATTAAATGATTGGGGAAAAAGACAAAAATGGGTAGTTGAGGGTTTGATGGGTTCTCCCTTTGACATTTGGCTTTTCCCCATTGGCCCAAAGGTTTAAATAATTTCCCTCCCTATTCCTTAGGAAAATCATGCCCTTTTCATTATGGTTGCATTGACATAGCTGGTTGTGGGTTTTTAATTAAATTGCATATTTACATGATACCCAAAAATTATAATGTGTTGTCTAGCACGAAATATACCTTCGGCAACAATTTTAATCACCGGAACATAAAACGATAAATCAATGGTGGGGCTTTTGCCTTTAGCTCCACACCACGATTAATTACAATATATACATCGTATACATTTTATTGCAAACGGGGTCAAAACCGGGGTGTTACACAACCCCTGGATTGCTCTGTTGGTAAATGGTAGACCAACCAAGTTCTTTCAAGCCACTAGGGGCATCCACCAAGGCTTCCCACTATCTCCATATCTCTACATTTTGGTCCCTGATTCTATGAGCATAAAGCTGCAAAAACAGTAAGACAATGGGGAACTTAAAGGCTTGAAAATTGCAAGAGGAGTCAGACCTGCAAAACATGTGCAATTCGTTGATGACACAATTTTTCTTGGGGGCACGTCCACGATCATAGTAGAAAGGTTCAAAAGAGTTCTCTCCACCTTCCTCAAAGCATCAAATGGTAAGGTTAATGCTGCTAAATCAAAATCTTATGGATGGAATTGCCTCCCTAAAACCATGGCGAGGATATCAAGAATACTTGGATTCGAGGGAGTAACAATTTGGAACTCATTCAGGTATTTCGACATTCCCATATTCAAGGGGGAAAAAAGAAGGCAGACTAGCATGGTCTGGTTGACCAAATTAAAAAAAAAATCAATTCTTGGGGAACCAGATGGCTCAACCCAGCAGGAAAATCTGTCCTTATAAAATCCGTCCTATAATCCTTTATGATTTATGTCTGCTCAATATCATTAGCACCTAAGCGAATTATATAGGAAATCAACAAAGAAATCTAGAAATTTTTCTAGCAAGGAGGCAAGGCTGCCAATACAAAAAAATTCAGTTTGATAGACTAGGACACTATGTGCATCCCAAAGCAAAGTGGTTGTTACGGAGAGAAATTCCTATGGCTTGGGGTACCACAACAGACAGCTTGACTCCAGAAATCAATCCTTTCCAATATGCAATAGAAATTAAATGTCTAACACTAAAGGATCAGACCTCGTAGCTTATTCCGGACGGTTGAAGTAGATCCCCATTGAGCTTTCCAACTTCAGCTTGAATTGATAGATTACTTCCTCAACAACAAGTAAACAATACAAGCATTCTATATATCATGGTGTTAGATCTATTCTAGCATATATAATCAATAATGTATAAGCATTTGACATAATCCAATGGATAAAATATTCATTCAAACACACATTATTGGACAGGAAAAGATATTTCTATTAATATAAATCAGAGATTACAAGATACAACCTCTGTCGGCACGTCTGCGAACCGGAGAAACTGAATCCCCCACTTGGGCCTCCACCACTTCAATCCTCCATCTCTAGATAGCATGCTCACAAGCAAAATGCAAGCTTGGGAAGAACACAAAAGTGCTCCAAGGGACAAAGGGATGCAGACTCAAGCATAAGTTCTGGAAACAATGGACTATAGTTTCTTTGCTCTCAATTCTCTCTTATGCCTTCAATGTACCAAGGGGTTCCTTATATAGCTTTTCAAAGGGGTAATGAAAGGTTGAATCCGAGCAATCTCAAGGAATATGGAAGGCCAAGAGTCAAATGAGTCGAATCCATGTCAAGGAAAACTCCAAAAAGATTTGGATTTTGCACACATCCCGATGTACGTGGTTTTAGTGGTCAAACCGCATATATACATGCTTATAAGTTTAAAAGTCGCGTGTATCATTTTTCACATGTTTTTAGGGATGGTCAAGGAAACATCAAAGGACAAAAAATGGTCCATGGGGTCTAAGGAGTCTACAGTGGGACAAGGAAAGGCCATACAAAGTGTGATTCACCTGGAGTGGTGAAATCAGCTATAACAGATGCCCCCTAATGTGTGAGGTCAGAGGGGTCATACGATAGCCGAAATACATTATAAGTCCATCCCATAAGTGGAGTGATGAAGGATCCCAAATGGAAGACCAGCCACCCAATCAGCATAGTACAATAATACAACTCTGCACATAACTGCAAATACATATAGCAGTCCCAGATACATAAGAGTACAATGGCCATGAATAGGCATGATACAAGATATCACATAAGTGGTCATCACCACGTACAATATACATAGATCAGAATCTCCATGATGAGGATATACAAAGGACCATGATCTCCACAATGGCTGAAGATATATAACAGATCAAGATCTCCATAGTGGCTGGAAATATCTGACATATACTGGAATCAAGTCATGAGAGCTGAAATCTCATGAATGCTGGCACGATCAAGGAGGTAGCATATAAGAGATGCCACCAATCTGGAAAGTCTTCTACACAAACCACTACGAGTACATGTTCTACTATA
The DNA here is from genome assembly GCA_001517045.1 of Pseudotsuga menziesii. NCBI lineage: Eukaryota > Viridiplantae > Streptophyta > Pinopsida > Pinales > Pinaceae > Pseudotsuga > Pseudotsuga menziesii. Next base: position 464,390 of record LPNX010577830.1, read on the forward strand.
CAAATAGAGGTGTTGAGGTCGAACATAGTAGTCCGTCATCTGATTACCGGTCATTAATGTATACCATTAATAGACGCAAGATCACCCACCAATGATGAAAATGGGAATCAAGGTACTAGAGTGAAAACTAACAAGTGTGAATAAATGTGTTGAGGTCGAACACTTGAGAGAATCCATCGATCAAGGGACATTGATGTATTCCCAAAAACTGTCGATGGCGAGAGAACCTACCACTGATGATTGCAAGTCTCAAGGCACTCACAACAACTCTAGATTCCAATCCCAGAATAAATGATCTAAATTCGATGGGATGAAATTCGCTGGAAGGAGGGCATTAAGGCATCCCCCATCATCCAACACGAGGTACTCAGCAAAGCTGTATAATGTGGAAGGACTCGATCATAAGGTGCACGAACCAGTAACTATACCGAGAATGGCCGACATGCAAATTCAAGAGAACTAAGGAATGGCCGACTCAGGCTTCAACTTCCTTCGAACAAGAGCATAACGACGTATGGTGACTGAATAAAGGCATCATAGACTCGATATATAAACTAGGACATCTCTGCGACACAAGAGGCATCGACAGAGGCTCCATAGGGACTGGAAGCTTAACCAGTCGGTGGAGATAAACTCAGATAAATGAGTACAGCTCCTAAAGTCAAACTATAACCCAACCAATGGATGTGATATACAGTGCTCTATTCGAAGGCGACATGACTCGACAGTTGCCACAGATAACATCTTTCCTTGTCTGGCTTTTTGGTTTTTTTGATTTTTTTTGGACTTTTTCAAATATTTAAAAAGCTTGAAAAAGAATAAAATGGCTTTATAGTTACAGACTAGGAGGATATGAGTGTCATAGGGGCAAACAAATTAGTTCCAAGTAGTGGAACATACCTATGCTCAATGCAAGGACACATCTGTAGGATATCAACACCTGGGGGAAAATCCCCTCTCGATAAAAAGGGAATCAAGCTGCAAAGGATATATAAAATGGCTCTGCATGGCTAGACATGAGACAAGCTCAGGCTATATGGCTGAAACGCAATGTCAGGGAAACCGACATAAAGCTCAATAAGGCAGGCAAAGCTCATGATAATGCAATTACAACTTGACATAAGGGATTCCCAAGGAAATGGCCAACATAAAGTTCAAGAGGAGTATGAAGCTCTTGCTCAAGGACATGGTGGGATAAAAGGGACTCTCGGACCTAAGAGAAGACTCACAACATGGGTACCAAATACAAAGGGGAGCTAACTAGGACACCCATGTATAGGAAAGCTCTACCATTCACATAATATCACTTCTAACAACATCATGAAGGTTCCATGATACCACGGAATGGGTTCGTACCTAAGGTTAAGATGGAACGGTCATAAGGCAATGCATAAGTGCAAGCGGATGTGACATCCTAACCTATATGCCAGTTCAGACATAATACCTCTGATAGGAATGAACGGGTCGAAACCTCAGAGAGAGTGTACAAAAAATGGATCCTACATGACAACCATATTAGTCCAAAACAACCCAAAATAGTCAATAAATAATCCAAACTATAGTATATAGGGAGGAAAGATCATGACAAATAAATTCAAAGGAAAAAGTGCGGTGGACGATGGGCCATAACAAAGGAATGTAAAGTGTAGACCCAACGTTCACACATCCACTACCACCCCCATGAGGGTGACCACCGGTGTAAAGACCGAGCGAAGGGAATAAAAATCCTCCACCAATGGAGTAGAGGATGGGATATGACCATTCCCAAATCTATGAGCACGGTAAGGGGCTGTGATGCCCCCAAGTCTGACACTAGTGTCCGTACTAGGACCAAGGACGGGCGATAGGATACCAGGCATGCTGAAAATAAAAGGACCCGAACTCGAGAGAGCATAAATATACTCAAGTAACCACGATCCCAAAGGCCAACTAGTGCATAAAGAGCACACTCCTAAGAAAATCTATAGCCAAAATACAAGCAAACCAAGGGGAGGATATGTGAGCTCCTGAATGCAGTAGGTATGTCTCACCTAGGAGATGCTTGAAACTTCCATACACTACAAGCGGAGGTAGGTAACCAATTATAGTGGCCGTCAACTTCAACGCATAAAGCAACTGTGCTATCTGACCTCTACCTAGCCAGGACACCTACAAAATAACCTCTGCAAGTACCCCCTGTGAGACCTAGGTAAGGCAACTAAGGTCACCTCAATATAATCAATGCTCAGGCGGACAGTTGCAGGCGGGATTGACCGTATGGGCAGGGTAGCAAAGCCCGAAACTCTCAAAAGAGCCCCCAAATACGAATACAATCCTGGAAATATCTCCAATGCTAATCAGTTATGACTAGGGGTAATCCCAATCAATAACCGCTCACACTGCCTCGTGCTTAACTCCCTTTTGAGAGGAGGATTCTGAGAAACACTGGTTATACCAAAGATTTCACACACTCAGCTGGACAGACACATACATGTTGTTGTTTAGTGGTCTTGGAGAATTTACTAACAATGAACTATTCCAAGACCCTAAAACCTAATCTTGTTGGTGCACCCTATAAAACAAAAGAGTGTAATTCATTTTAGTTAAGCGTTGATTTTAATTGGCTGTAATTACTCAAAGGGAAATGGACATGCAACTAGTGATATGAAGACTCAGCAGTGAAATAAAAGTGCACACCATAACAAACAATGCTAAGTGCAATCTTTATCAAATGAAAAATAGAGTATGCCACTACATGAGATGCATAAATATATATTCATTTCCAAATGCCAATTCAATCCTTCCTATATGAAAGCCTAAACACAACTCTCATCCAAGCAATCCAATGTAAGTACCTCCTCAAATCCATATCTAAGATGCAACTAAGAGTGCAACTACCTTGTATTTTTCAATATAAAAGAATGAAAATGAAATAAAAGTCATCTAAAAGTCTCAGTCTCTGCAGCAAGTATAAAACACAAGCCTAGCAAGACACCGAGACAAAAAGAGTAATGCACTAATGGAAAAACAAAAAGGATAAATGACTAAAACTATTTTCAAATAAAAATCAATGAAAAAGCAGTCTCTGGTCACAAAAGAAGCATCCAACAGACAACATTAGACCCAAGGAAAACCCAACCACACTCACAACCCACCCAACAACTTCCCACAACATCAAACTCACCAAAAGGGAGGACGTATGTGACTGTTTAAAGAACAGTTGCATATATATGCGACTTGTGGCCAAAAACCTGCATGTATACGCAAATTTTGGCCAAAAACCTGCATGTATATGCGACTTTTGGCCAAAAATACGCGTATGTACGCGACTTTTGGCCAAAAACCTGCATATACAGAGAAGGCAGTGGTAAAAAGCAGGCCAAGAGTCAAACAAATAAAGGGGAGTGTCAATGGATGAACATACTATAAAATGCAACACATAAACAAGGAGAAACAAAGAGAAAGTCAAGAATATCAAGCCCATTGTGCCCGCAAACCCCCAAATAAAAACAAGGAACATCCCCAGCAGAGTCACCAATTCTGTTACGGAGAGAAATTCCTATGGCTTGGGGTACCACAACAGACAGCTTGACTCCAGAAATCAATCCTTTCCAATATGCAATAGAAATTAAATGTCTAACACTAAAGGATCAGACCTCGTACCTTATTCTGGACGGTTGAAGTAGATCCCCATTGAGCTTTCCAACTTCAGCTTGAATTGATAGATTACTTCCTCAACAACAAGTAAACAATACAAGCATTCTATATATCATGGTGTTAGATCTATTCTAGCATATATAATCAATAATGTATAAGCATTTGACATAATCCAATGGATAAAATATTCATTCAAACACCCATTATTGGACAGGAAAAGATATTTCTATTAATATAAATCAGAGATTACAAGATACAACCTCTGTCGGCACGTCTGCGAACCGGAGAAACTGAATTCCCCACTTGGGCCTCCACCACTTCAATCCTCCATCTCTAGATAGCAAGCTCACAAGAAAAAGGCAAGCTTGGGAAGAATACAAAAGTGCTCCAAGGGACAAAGGGATGCAGACTCAAGCATAAGTTCCAGCAACAATGGACTATAGTTTCTTTGCTCTCAATTCTCTCTTATTCCTTCAATGTACCAAGGCGTTCCTTATATAGCTTTTCAAAGGGGTAATGAAAGGTCGAATCCGAGCAATCTCAAGGCATATGGAAGGCCAGGAGTCAAATGAGTCGGATCCATGTCAAGGAAAACTCCAAAAAGATTTGGATTTTGCACACATCCCGATGTACGCGGTTTTAGTGGTCAAACCCGCGTATATACGCGCTTATAAGTTTAAAATTCACGTGTATCATTTTTTACATGTTTTTAGGGATGGTCAAGGAAACATCAAAGGACGAAAAATGGTCCATGGGGTCTAAGGAGTCTGCAACGGGACAGGGGAAGGCCATACCAAGTGTGATTCACTTGGAGTGGTGAAATCAGCTATAACAGTGGTGGAGTGAGAGTAAGAGATCCTCTAATCATGAACTTAGGCCTCGACTTAAAAATCTTATGGAGATTAATCTCTAGTGAAAACGCTTGGTGGAAAAAGGCCCTTCAAAAAAAATACATGAAAGGAACTAGACGAAAATGTGTTGAGAATATAAATACAAGCAGAGTTGGGTCTCCTATTTAGGATCTCTGCAAAGAGGCAGCTTACATCATTCAAGAAAATATTCATTGGACAACATGGAATGACCAATGAATCAAGACTTGGCATGACAAACTTGGTTCGAGCTTCCCAACTAAATTTCTCTGAGAACTAAATGATCTTAAGGTTTGGTTTGATTGTAACAACATCAACACCCTCCACGATATTTATGCCTGAACAATTAATGGTAGATGGGATGGGTGGAAGAACATTGAGCTTCCAATGCATGTTCAAACCAATTATAGATATTTCCCCTCACTTCTGGATGGGCAAGCCCCAATTCACAGAAACGTTAAACACAACCAGGGCTGGGGAAAGATGAGTTCATACACGGTGAATGAAGGCTATCATCTGGTTTACAAAAATATGTTTATTTTCTTTAAATTGCTTAGATGATATCTTAAAACATTTATTCACTAGAATATCACTGAAAGAACAACATGCACATAAACATAAGAAGACAAGAACACAAATATTTTCCTCGGGGAAACCACAAGGGATAAAACCCCACAAAACTTCCTCAGTATAGAACTCAACCAGTGCAGTGTAAAACCTAGAAAACAACTGCTCTCTTCTTCCTAGCGCACTAATCCTTCTTTATCTTACTAAGACATCTTGAGTGAGTGTGTCCAAATGGAGAGGAGTGCCTCCCTATTTATATTCTTCAGTTGAATTGACTACTAACCTACTAGGGCCGACTTCTCTAAGTGACTGGGCCCACTTGACAACCTGACACCACAAAATAACATTTATTATATTGACACTTGGGTACTATTGACCCAACTTACATTCAAAGGTTTACATTGCTTATTTCAATGACGCTAACAAGACCAAACTCTTCTCCCAAGGGAGGAATACAATACACCTTCGAATATTTTCCGAGGTTACAATAATTTAATAAAACAACAACAGGATTATAAAAGATAATACATTAGAGGAAATTTCAACCCAAAATGGGCCTCCTAAGAAAAATAATAAAATAATAGTTAAAATAATAAAATAATATTTATTAATTTTGGAAGAAGAAAAGAAAAAAAGTAATTTTTTTGTTTGTATTTTCGACATATCTCCTTGTGATTTTACTAAAATTTCAATCGAGAGAGATTCTTGGATGCAAAATTAAATTAAACATCCAATGAGTACCCACTCAGCATAGTTTTGACGGACCCAAAAAACAAGAAATACCTAAAAACTATGCCGAGTGGGTACTCATTGGGGTAGCGATGTCCGTCAAAACTATGCCAAGTGGGTACTTGTTGGATGTGTAATTTAATTTCGCGTCCATGGAGCTCTCTCAATCAAAATTTGAGTAAAATCACAGGGATATATGTCGAAAATACGAACAAGAAAGTAGTTTTTTTTATGATACCTATCCCCAAATTTATATTAAAAAATTGTTTAAGACCTATACGGTATTTCAAATTTAAAGCAATTTCATTGTCTAACACACACTACAACAACAACTAGATTTAGCGTCGAATTTAGCGCCGAATTTTAGTGTAATTTTTTCCCAATTGTGGTGAACAATCCGGTGCTAAACCTGGCGCTATTGTACATTTTCGTAAAACGCCGTCTATTGCATCTTTTTTCCGTCCTTTTTAACATCCATTTTTGCGTCCATTTTTGCGCCCAATTTTTTGCATCTAATGTTACGCCTTTATTTGCGCCCAATCTTTCAACCTCTATTGCATCTTTTTTTGCGTCCTTTGTTACATCCTTGTTTGCACCCAGTTTCACGCTCATTTTTGCATCCAATGTTGCGTCTTATTTTGCTCCTAGTTTTTCATCGAGTCTTACACCCAATTTTGCACCATGTCTTACATAAAATTATGTGTCCAATTCTGCATCTAGGTTTGCATCCAATTTTAGGCCCAATATTGCGTCTAGTTTTGCGTCCAAATTTACTTATAATGTTGCATCCCCATTTGCATCTAATTTTGTATCTTGTTTTACATCTTTTTTTGTATCCATGTTTGTGCCAAATGTTTCATCTCATTTTACGTCATATTTTGCATCTAGGTTTGCACCTAGTGTTGCATCCCGGTTGATGTCTTTTTTTGCATCTATGTCTAAGCCCAATTTTGCACCCAGTGTTGCGCCTAGTGTTGTGCCTAGTTTTGCGCCCATGTTTTTATCTAATATTGCATCTAGTTGTGTGTCCAATGTTGCATCTCATCTTGCATTCAATATTACGTCTAGTTTTACATCCAATGTTTTGTCCCGTCTTGCATCTAAAATTGTGTCTCGTTTTAAGTTTTTGTTTGCGCTAAATGTTGCTTCTAGTTTTGCACCTGGTGTTATGCCTAGTTTTATGTCCATCAATACACCATATTTTGTGCTCAATTTAATGTCCAATTTTACATCTAGTTAGGAATCCACTTTTTCATCTATTGTTGCATCTAGTTTTGGACATAT
>LPNX010577830.1:488886-608295 GCA_001517045.1 Pseudotsuga menziesii
TCATCATCATTGTCATTGTCATCATCACCATCATCATCATTCATTTTATTGCCATCATAACCATCGGCAATGTCGTCATTGCCATTATCTTCATCATCATCATCATCATTGTCATCGTTCTCCTCATTATCAACAACATTATCATCATCATCATAACCATCCTCAATATCATAATCATTATCCTTATTTTCATCTTCAACATCTGGGTGTAAAACTGGATAAAAATATGGATGCAAAAAAGGATGCAAACATGGATGCAACAAAAGTAGGTGCCAAAGTGGGTGCATAATGGGGTGCACCAAAAATGGATGCAAAAGGTGATGCAAAAGTGGATGCAAAAAATGATGCAATCATGGAAGCAAAACATGATGAAAAAATTGGTGCAAAATTGGATACAACCATGGATGTAAAATTGGATACAAAATTGGAGGCGAAAGTGGATGCAACAAAAGTAGATGCAAAAGTAGTCGTAACACCCAACGCAAAACCCGATGCAAAAGTGGATGCAAAAATGGATGCATAAAGGGATGCAATAACTGATGTAAAATTGGATGCAAAAAAAGATGCAAACGTGGATGCACAAGTTGAAGCAAAAGTGGGTGTAAAAGTAAGTGCAAAAATGGGTGTGAATTGGGACACGACAAAAGTAGATGCAATAGTAGATGCAAAAAAAGACGTAAACATGGATGCAAAATGGGATGCAAAAAGGGATGAAAATGTGGGTGCAAAAGTGGATGAAAAAATGGATGCAAAAGTGGATGCAAAAATGGCTGAAACAAAACAAGATGCAAAACTAGACTCAAAACAGGATGTAAAATTTGATGCAAAACTTGGTACATGAAGGGATGCAAAAAAAGTAGTAGAAGTGGATGCAAAAGTGGATGAAAACAAGGGCATAAAAGTTGAGGCAAACATGGGCATAAAAGGGGGCGCAACAAGAGTATATGTACAAACTAGGCGCAAAATTAGGTGCAAAACTAGGCTCAAAACCTGTCGCAAAACCTAGCACATAACCAGGTGCAAAACCCGATGCAAATTACGCCACAATTTGCGCTAGATTTAGAAAAATGACGCAAAAAATGCCTAAAATAGCACCAACCCGTGAAATTGCGCCATTTTGTCCAAAAAATGAAAAAAAATACACTGAAAGATGGTCTAGACGCAAAAAAGGATGCAAAAAGAGACGCTAAATCCAGTTTTTGTTGTAGTGACATGATGACATGGAATTTGAATTATGGTTAAAAGGCCCATTTTGAGTTGAAATTTCCTCTAATGGGTGGAATAAGATATGTTGTTGCGATGGTTTGTCAAATATTAACATCTTTTATTGGATCCTTGCTCATCATAAAATTATCACAACCAAGAATTTGAGGAAGAGAGGGATCGCAGGGCCTCTTCGTTGCATCCTTTGTAAAGAGGCAGAAGAAAACCTGGAGCACGTTTTCATTGAATGCAAATTCTCATAGGAAGTTTGGAGTAATGTGCTCCAAGAATTAAAGGTGAATATTACAATGCCAACTAGCTGGAATGATCTCTTTTTTAGCTAGAAAGATTACTATCAAGGCTCTCTCATCTAGATACCATACTTTATTAGAGCATGGGAAGCTCTCCCAAGATTCATTTGTTGGAAAATTTGAACCGTGAGAAACAAGGAAATATTCAAAGGACTAATCTCAAGCACTAATAAGGTTTTTTCCTCGACAAACAAGAAACAAGGAAATCTTCATTTGCTGGAAAATTCGAACCGCGAGAAACAAGGAAATCTTCAAAGGACTAATCTCAAGCACTAATAAGGCTTTTTCCTCGACAAAGGCTCTTTGGGTGGATTCTTTATCCATGAGAGGAATGAAAACCATAAACAAAGAACATCTAATAGTTGAAGAAATAGCATGGATTTTTGACCTCCTTTTGCATCCTTCCTCTCAATCCTGGTTAAATCCCCCAAAGAAGCTGAGACTTTCAAACTGACAACTAAGGATGAGCAATGAAGAATTTCAAAATTGGTTGAAAAATATAGGAAGTAACTATTTGTTCTTTGATGGTTCCATGAAAGGAAATCTAGGGATAGCAGGCGTAGGTGGAATAATCTTTGACTCCAAGGGGAACAAGATAAAGGAGTACGCTTGGGGCATTGGGAGAGCGACGAATAATGGCGCGGAATGGCTCTCTTTAATTAAAGGTTTGGAGCTAGCCAAAGATATAGGGATTGAGCAAATGATCACCATAGGAGATTCCCTAATTGTCATTAGGAAAGAAAGAAATACCTCTAGAAACTGGAACAGTCCCTCCTCCAAGATGCATCACCTCCTCTTCTTCCTAGTCAAGGAATTTAAATCAATTAACTTCCTTCATGTTCTGAGTGGCCAAAATCATCAGGCGGATAACATGGCTAATAAAGGGGTTGGATTGCATTGCGGTGTTTTAGAAAAGGACAATGTTACTCTTGAAAATATTTGGATACCTTAACTCTACTTTGTTAATGCAATGTTTTGCTTCTGCATATTATTGCTTGGGCAATATGTAAGAAGATATAGCTTCCATAGTTTAGGCATTTTTCATGATAGCTACAAGTTAGAGAAGGATGAACAAGGTGTAATAGATGTTGTCCTGTTATGGGAGCAATCCTATATGTATTCTGTGTACCCCTCCTTTTATATATAATCAAAATCCCTTCAATAGTTTCTGTTAAAAAAAGAAAGAAAGCTAAAAGCAAAAAAACGAGTGTTATTTTCATTTCATCAATGACACAAAATAAGGTCATAAAAATGAGTCAACAAAAAAGAAATTGTTATTTTCATTCCATCAATAACACAAAATAAACTCATAACAATTAGTAAACCAAAAAGAGACTGTTATTTTCATTCCATCAATGACACAATCTAAGTTCTTATTAGATGTGGTTAAGTGGATAAATTCATTATTATATATCCAATAAATAGATATATTATAAATAATTTTATTTTTATGTTATTTAAGCATGGATAGAAATGGAAAAGTCTAAATTTATTCCAACATTTTAAAGTTAAGTCTCACTATATAGTCTTTGGTTAAATTTTTGAGAGAATATTAGACAAAAATAATCCACAAAATATGACAAAAAAGGTTCAATGTATAACATGTTAGACTACTATGATAGAAACAAGAAAGTATTATTTGTTTTCCAACACTAGAAAGTAAGGGCATGCCAATAAATATTATTGCTATTAAAACCATTATTTCCACTTATTATAAATCAAGAAATAGTGTAGTCTAAATGTTCTACTAATTTTGGTCTCTTTGGGTTACTCATTCTTTTGAATTCCTAGTAAGAAATTTTTTGGATATATGAATATTGAAGGTGTCAATCCATTTATGTATTAAAGAAAACAATTTTAATAATCCAAATTTCCAATTTCGACATAAAAAGATTTTATGACCAAGCAAATCACAAAGATTCAAATACAATAATCGAGTACATTTAACCTTCCTCAATAGAAAAAGAGTATTTTGATTTTCCAACGCCACAAAGTAAGGCCTAAGGCCTTGTTGTTAGAGGTGAGAATATGAATAAGTTCATATTACTTTTCTTCTAGTTACAAGCTATTAGCTCCTCTTATTATACACTTGATCAAATAATGCAATTTAATAAACATATTATAAATAGCTTCATTTTCATGTTGTTTAAGTAGAGATAGAAAGAAATAGACATTTACTTTTCAAAACCATAAATTAAGGTCATGCCGATGAATGTGATTGTTTTTTGATGTAAGCAAGTGAATAGAGTTGGGACCGAGTGTGAAAGAGAGTGAAGAGGGAGTGATTTGTGTTCCATTAGGTTCACTAGTGCAAGTTTTCCACCTACTTGATAGGTATGACAAGTCTTTGAGCCTTTTATATGCAAATTTATATTTCAAATTAGTAGTAAGCACTACAAAATCTTTATAAGTTAACCCTTAACCCTTAACTCTAAGTTGGCATAGTTAAATTGTGGGTCTTATTTTGTTTGGTGTACTTTGCAGTTCCCATTCAATTTTAGTATTTACTACAAACCATAACTTTTCCAATTCACAATGGCTATGAAATATTTAGGGGTGATTAAATTATGACTTGGACTATACTTAATGAATAAAAGATCTATTTAAGTTTGATCGAGTTTCAAAATGTTATTTTTATGAATAATATTGATAAAGAGATTTGGATCAAACTCTCTATTTCCACCTTGAACTAGGAACAAGGACACTATTCTTGTACATAAACATATCATAGCCTATGTTACAAGAAACAAATAATGGTATGGCACACTAGGATATAAGGTTTTATTCCATAAGAAACCCAAACCCAACTTACTCCTGGGGTATCTTATGCATGTAAAAATCTTAATTAATAATGTATTAATCTAATGGCAAGATGGGATAGGAAAGAGAAACATAGCCATATTTTTATAAAACTTGATTTGAAAAATTTGAGTTTTGAGCCATGACCTTAAACAATTAGTAGGGTAACAATTTTGATACATAATGGATTACATTATTGGCACATATTTCATATATTTTTAAGTCTTCTACAAATTTAATGCTCTCAATGCATCACAGTTTCAAGGTATTTTAAATATTTTTTTGATTATGTTGGAGTTTGAAGTTCTTATGCTTTCTATTTTAGAAAAATAAAAATTCTTAGCTCCATTCTAATGGAGTAGCAATAGGATCCAACTAAATCAAGAACAATGTATAGATTTTAGACAACAACAGAATTGATACATGACTTAAAAAATCAAGGATTTTTATTTTATCCTTGGTTTTTGTTTTATATTTTTACAAAGAAAAAGTCCATTTTTTTTATTGATTCCTAAAGAGGAAAATACATAGTGCTTACATGAGCAATGAAACTCTATACCACTATATGGATTGGAAATCTGTTTGTAAGTTTAAAGTTCAAATCACTATATGTAAAATATGAGAAAACAAAGGAAGTGTATAACTCCTCCACTGAAACCTTTTAGAAACATAATAATACATAATATTAAATAGTAAGAATTATTAATTAATAAATAAGGATAGCCTTTAATGACAAGTCAAAGGACACATCTATTCATTTTCATGGCCAGTCAATACCTGTAAAGGTATACCATCACAAGAGCATTGAATTCAGTCATTCAATCAATTATTTATTTATTCAATATATTTTGCAGAATATTGATATGTTTATTGCAGTGTTTCCACTACAAAACCACAAAGTAGAACTAATGAAAATGTATGTCATTTATCCATAGAAAACATCTCACAAAATTAGATCAATTAAGTGCTCTAGTAAGAGCCATGAGGAGACACAAAAATGTGAAATTATAATCTCTACCAAAAGGAAATAAAATGAAAACAAAATAAAACAAAAAACATAGCTTAGGAACACTAGCTCTGAGCATCACAACCAATCAAAGTCACATGTATTTTATTTTCCCCCAATGCTTTGTGTCTCGGAGGTTGGTGAGAGGATGGGATAGTTCTTGGTGCTTTCCATTCCAAATCAGTAACATTTCTTGCTTCCCAACTCCATTGAAGCAGATGCCTCCACCCTCTGAGTACTTGAGTATAGCTTGAAAGGGGTGATCACACTAAAAAATGGGATTTTGGGAAATTGAGAGAAATCTACTAAGGACATTCATTGGGAACTCTAGAAACATTGTATTATAGTAAAAGCACTTAATAGCCTTGAATCTTTTTACCTTCTCTTTTCGTTATGGCAATAGATCCATAAAATCTATCATGGATGTGTCAATCCGAAGCTAGAACACCTTGATTCACTTATGATATGATTCCTCTAGGTTCCACCCCTCCAATACAACAAAAATTAGTTGTAGACACCCACACTAGAAGGTGGGTCACACCTTCAATGACAAGGGTTTTAGGTGTAATGTATTGAAATATACCCATCTTGTCCACAATGGTTTTTAAAACCTTCTCATTCCAATAATGGAGAAGCAATCCTAACAATCTCAGTGAGATATAGATGTAGATGTCGTCTCTCATAGTTGTACTTTAATGAAAAGAAGGAAACCATGGGCTAAGAACCAATCCCAAGAGATAGAAGAACTAGGATTCCCTTTTAGGATTACTTCCTTATCTTCAACATTCTTAAACATAAAGATGTAAATCCGGCTTTGTAGTGAAGAAATACAAACCTTATCTTTTGTTATTTGCCCATGTTGAATTGGTCAATAGATCTAACTTAGAGATGTGGGGTTTTGGCTCACTAAAGTACACACTCAATGCTCGATGAGCCAAATTCCCTCCCGCCATGAGAAATGGAAGTGTTATCCTTAGATATCAAGAACGTTAGAGACGTCACTTCCTTCCATTATATTGTTTTACATGAACCCTTTCTCTTAGATGCTATCCATGTTCTCCTCTACTACTTCAAATTTGATATATAATAAAACAAAGTTTATATATTAATATTTTTTTAATATTTAATAAATCAAATATTAAAATAAATTTATTTTAATATAAGAATAAGATCCATCTTAAATAAAATATTATTAAAAAGTGTTAATAAAGAATTCCATGATTTAATTTGGGGAGACGCCCAGAATCCCCCTACTATAAATCGCCTTCTGCGAGTTTTCCAAAAAAATGTAGAGAAACATTTCCGAGGAAGATGTGTCGAATAGTGTGTTAATCATAAATAAGCATATTTTTTTTATTGAAAGTGAAACTACTTTAACAATGCACAAGTCATGATAAATGAGGATGGCAAGGAATAGTCTTGAGAACAATGAATGTAGCAGCATACAAGGCTAACATAGGTGTGTAAGGTAAATAATACAAGGGCTTTGAAGCAAAGATAACCTTAATTTCAATTTTAAGAATTAAGTTAAATTCCTGTGTTTGTAACCAAATTAAATAAAATTTATTTAGATAATAGTTTTAGAAAACATCTCAACAAAATTATTAATATATTGTATTTAATAAATATTTTTAGCCATCAATAAAATTATTAATATATGGTATTTAATAAATACTTTTGGAGCTGTCTAATGAGGGGACTTTTTTTATTTTTAGGCTGATTTCCAGCAGAAATCTGTTGAATTTAATCCACAGGCTGATTTTCTGCTGGAAGCAATGTATTTGTTATTGTTGTAGGGTTATTAATGCATGACATTTAATAAATAAGTATTTGTTATTGTTGTAGGGTTATTAATGCATGACATTTAATAAATACTTTTGATAGTGCATTTATTATTTATTACTGCAGGGTTAATTGATTTTGATCGAGTTATCAATTCAACTATTGATAATCTAATAACAACATTATTAATAACTACGAACAATATTCATTATGCGGTAGAGTAATAAACGCTGCGAGGACAGCAGTGTCAGCCAGTGGATCTCAAACAGGTTGAGATCCAACTGTTCACAGTACTGCCCCCACAACATTTATTACTCTGCTGCATGTAAAATATTTTTTGCCATTAATAACTTCTCAATAACACTAAATACACCACTATTAGGAACATATCGCTAACAATCAATACATACAATTTAGAAACTAACAAGAGCCACGAAGTGGCAATGTCCCTGACATTGCATTCGTGATAGCTAGTGGTTTGCAATTACCTCTGCAAAAAACTAAAACTCAATAAAAATAGATTAAATTTAGTTATAGCCTACTTAAAAACTCAATACAAATAGAATACATGTTGTTATAGCCTACTTAGGCATCCTTTTGAGGATGGTAGAGATTTGATTACTTAGAAGACTCTAGACTCAAGTTCTATTTCAATGGATCCAAAGTGAGGATGAGCTTTACCAGCTTTGCGAGAACAACTACTACATCTCAAATAGGCCATGAGATACATAAAGGCAAGCCTAAATACAAAGTGGGGATGAACCATTTTTTATCAGCTAGATGATAAATTGTTGATGCTTGTTGGGTGGCTATCTCAAATAAGCCATGAAAGACATAAAGACAAGCCTAAATACAAAGTGGGGATGAACCATTTTTTATTAGCTAGATGATAAATTGTTGATGCTTGTTGGGTGGTTAAGTTAATTCCTTCACTATCAAATTTAGAAACCAACTTCTCCTTCTAAAATGGTACCCACCTCTCTCTTGGAGTTGCACATTTGGGCTTGAAAGGTAACTTATCCTCTAAAGAAAGGGTAGAAAGGAAAAAGAAAGGCAATGAAAATGAGGACACCACTCCATATACGATCTTTATAGGTAAAATTTGTGTTCATTATAAGAAGTGTCATATTAAAAATATGACATTTTCCAAAAATAAATAAACACACTTAACGTACATAAAAATTTAGATAATTTAAAAAATATATTAAGTTTAACATCAAAATAAATCTACAATTTTTTTTAATTTGGCATAAAATCAAGACAATAAATATATTTACAAAAATCAACAATAAACCTTATTAAAATTTCCGATTCATTCATCAAAATAATTTTTTTATTTTTACTTTTTATAATGTTACATATAACTCTCATTCACTTTATAAATGGATACCCAAAATCTCTTCACCCTAATATTCACAATACCTTTTAACACTCATTTTCACTAACATTGCAAACATTTAAATTGATTTTTCAACATGAGGCTATCATTACATTCCCTTTTTTAAAATAGTAATTAATTTAAAAACTATTAATTAATTTTGTGTTTTGTGAGAGTAAAAGGAACAAAGCAAATGAATTGTTCAATGAATCGAAAGATATTCTATAGCTATGCATATTGACCAAATATTCAATTGTGTGAATTTGTTTATTTCATTAATTCCCCTCCGGTCGTGAGGCATGGCATAGCATGGTTGTAAATGCAATGTTTTGCTTCTTAAAGCTAAAAGTTTTATTCATAATTATTTGAGGTAAAAAGGAAATTTGGTTCCCTTATCCGAAAAGGGACAATTTGCTTAAGGAAAATAATAGAAACTAGTAAAAGAATATTTGGTTAGATTGTACGACTTTTCTGAAATAAAGTTATGAGAATTTTACACTTTCAAATACTTAATATTTAATAATGGTAGGTGAAATAAAGAAGACACAAACTGCTTCACCGCCACTATAAAATAGACAGAAAATTCATTGAATAGAAACACATTCTACACATGAATCACAATATGTAAATGAAAACTGACAATAGGCTATAAACAATGAGCATTTCACTATTTCTAGAATATACTAGTTAGTAATTCCATTATTACAAGAGTCTTCCATTCATTTACATAAGCAGAAATAGTAAATAGAATTACAAAGAACACAACTCAAGAAAAAAAGATAAAAATTATTTCAATCATATAGGCAAAAATCCATTCCACAGGATTTCCTTACAAAATGCATACAACCAAACTTAGAACGCTCTAACCACTCTCTTCATCTATGGTTTACAAAATATAGAAGATGTAATACATCTCTTTGATCTAAAACCAAAGGGGAATCAAAATATTCCATCAACTAAACAAATAAATCTTTGATCTAAAACCAAAGGGGAATCAAAATATTCCATCAACTAAACAAAGAAATCTTTGATCTAAAACCAAAGGGGAATCAAAATATTCCATCGACTAAACAAACAAATATGTTAAGCATAGAACTAAATAAAATACATCTTCAATAGATGCAAAAGATATGGAACTTCAAGAATCAAACGCTCTCAAATTCAAATAGGTGATCAGGGATGATTTTAAGGAACTATACTTATTTAAAGGTGTATAAATGTTGGCGAATATTATCAATTCTTAAAACGCTAACTATAAAATGATTGGCGATATTTTTCCAAAAATATTTTAATTTCCAAGTATTTTATATCCTTTATATAATAATCTAGCGATTTTTAGGGTGAAAAAATTTTACCCCATCAAAATTGGGCGAAATAGGGCTTCAAAAAATGCAAAATGGCGAATCGTTTTTGGGAAAAAAACATCGAAAAATAGCCCACTGGGCTAAAATTCGCCCCTAAAATTATCCCTGTTGGTGATTTACGAAATCTGGAAAAATCAGTCTCAAATAACCACATACGACACACAAAATGTTACTCATTTCTAGAAACTTATACATGTGTCACCTAAATAGACATGTTCCAAAAAAGCCATGTTTCATACTTTTACAATTCGTCTGCATTTGCTCAAAATTTGTGACATAAAAATGACCTATAAAACAGTCATTTCCAAAAATTATGCCCACACCTTTAATATAGCTAGCCGCTAAACCTTAAACCTTGAAATGGTCAAATATAAAGTCAAAATTTAAAACAATATTGTAAATGGAAGTAATTCCCACCAAAGGGCAATAGATCATCCAGAGAATAAATCTCAAAACACTACCAAAGCAAATATCATACCAGGATTCTTGCAACAAGAGCTCGGGAAGGTCCTCTCTGAGAAAGAGTATTGAGTACCACCTCTGCAGCAGCATGTTCAGCCTGTCTCAATGTGTTGCAATAATTTGGGCTCTCAAAGACTTCTTCATTGAAATTAAGAGTAGATTTAAATCTGGGTGCATGATCAGGCCCCTCTCTGATACATGAGTACGATGGCAGGTTGAAGCACCTCCTTTGAGCAAGCTCCTGGGGCTGATTCTTATATATCTCTGTCAATGACCTTCAAAACATACAACAATCAAAATTAATTCAGAGTCTTCCTCACCACCCAAAACCCATATACTTTTTAATACTTGACAAGGTTCCAGAGACTAGCCTTTTTGACTGACTTTCTAAGGGATGTTACCAAACAGACAAATATGAACCAATAACCTAATCAAGCCCACAGAAGTACAGTGGCATCCAAAGTGACAAGTTTAGAGGAAAATATTTTAATAGGATATGGATCCAAGATATATTCAGGTGTTTGAAGATGGTAAAGGGAAGTCAAGCTTACACAAGTATTTCAATCCAAAAACAAATCCAGAAATCAGTGAGGACCAACCCAACCCAATAAGACCTTTCAGTCGTGAGAAAGAGAGACATAATATGTTCTTCAAAGTTATGGTTGTCACTAGGTCAAAATCAACCAAGAAGGTAAGGCCTTTGGGGACCAAGTCTCAAATTATATAAAAGCATACCCACAAAATACCCAAGTTCATTCCAGTCCCATGCAGCAAAAACCTCTGAGATAGATAGCCCTAAAACATTCCTGCAACATCCTATTTTCATTGAAACAAAATCATTCTAGAGCCAATGCTGAAATGGATAATTGTATTTTCATAAGATACATAAATAGCCCTAACTGTATATTCGCATGCTTGATAACATGCCAAAAGATAACTCGTGTCCATTAATATAAACTTTAAAAAATTCATTCCCGCAACATCTTATTTTCATTGAAAAAAAATCAATCCTTGGAATGTATACAAAAATATAAATGTTGAGTATTTGGAGGTTATACCCAAGAAATCTGAAGTAAGCTTTCCATTAGAGAAGGATCCAGTAGGTATCCCACCAGGAAAATCTCTGCCATAAGGTAGGAAGTTGCACTTCCCCGGTGTATTGATGTTATTGTTGTTGCCAGCATCAAGAGTAGAGTCTACTCACACAATTAAGAAACTATGGTGTGCGTGGACCTTGAACCACCTCTGAACTCACTCGGAACTTGATTAGTTATCAAATTAGGCAATGTTGTGCTTAAAATGAAATCAAGACAATCAACAGACATGATATATGAGAATCAAACTGCAAATAGTTACGACAAAACTAGAAAACTCATACAAGTATGGAAAAATGAGTAGGTTGCGTAGTGCAGAAGACAACCAGCCTCGAGACCTTGGCCTCCACGCCTAGGAAGACAAGTGACTACCAAAAAAAATCAAAGAGACCTTGGCTATCATTGTATTATCAATTTGGATGACAGTTTAATAATTGCTATCAATAAAAATCAAAGAGACCTTAGTTGTCATTGCAGCTGTATTGTATTATCAATTTGGATGACAGTTTAATAATTGCTATCAATAAAAATCAAAGAGACCTTAGTTGTCATTGCAGCTGTAGGGTAGCGTTTACCCATGAATTCACCTCCAAGTTTCCACAATGACATTGGCAAAGCTTTTATTTTAGTTCTAGATAAATCCAACACCTTGAGGCAAGTGAAGTTGATAAGAAATTCCTCTGGAATCTCTTCTAATTCTTTATTTCCTCCAATGATTATAACTACCAGTTTTGTGCATTTCAATCCTTTTTGTGGGAGACATCTAATATTATTATCATACAATGACATTCTTTTACAATTCTCCCTAACTTCCAAAGGAAATTGTTCATGCATTTGACCTGCCCTAAATAAGCAATTTTCCTCCTCTCCAATATAGATTTCCATATCCCTGAGAAAATCGTGAGATTTTAAGAAAACTATTCCCTATGGAAAGCGCTCTTCCTCAAACAAGCAATGATCTACAAGCAATCTTATATAACTCTTCGATGTCTCCTCCAACATCGCTAGGTTTTTGCTTTCAACAATCCCTTATGCAATCCACATTCCAACCAACTTGTCCACTTCAATGTCTCTATCTTCAGGAAACATAGCACAATACATAAAACAGTTCTTCAAGCCAGCATCGGGAAAATGATAAAAACTACATCTCAATATGTGATACAGCTCATATTCAACGCGAGGATGAGTTCTTGGAAAATTTGGATCCACTGTTTGCATCTGGCTTAAAGCAAGTGTCCACTGATCTACAGCTGTGATGCCAATAATTGTTGAGGCAATTACATTTATTGCCAAGGGAAAACCCTTACACTCGCCAGCTACTCTTCTGGAAATATGCTCTATACCGTCAGGAAGATGCCCGTCTTTGAAAGCTACATTATGAAACAACTCCCATGCTTCCTCTGGGGATAGGGGTTGCAATTGTAAGGACTTTTCTGTGTTCATTTGTCGAATCAGATCTCCATTGCGAGTAGAGAATACGACTCTGCTTCCTTTTCCATTTCCAATTTCTACGCCTAATTGTTTCAGATTCAATGGATCCCACATGTCGTCTAAAAAAAAGAGAAATTTCCTAATCTTGAGATGCGCATACAATTTCATTTTCTTTAGATCAGCATTAGAACTAAAAAAACTATTGTCTAAATTGATTGTCTGAGCAATACAATTCTGCAACTCTAAAATAGAAAATTGAGACACAGTGACCCAAATGAAAACATCAAAAATGTTCTTAACCTTAAAGTAATTGTATACTTTTTTGAGCAATGTGGTTTTTCGAATACTGCCCATTCCCCAAACCCCAATTAAGCCAACTTGGAGAGTTTCCATGAGCCATCTTTTTAGTTGTATCTCTGCATCCTTATTTTTCTCACCGACAAAGCCGTAATCTGGTCCATCTTGAGGTAATAGCTCTGCATGATACGGTGCAGACGAGACAATCCCTCAAGCGTTGTGAAAGACATAAATGTCAGCTTGAACCTCTCTAAAGAGCTCCTCAAAATTAGTATTCCATTGTCTAATTTGTTTGGCGAGTTTGGGCTTGCAACCGAGGCAATCAATACAATGCTGCGGCTGTAGCGAGCGATCGATCAGTTGTCTCGCCTTTGCAACTTCATTTTCCATCCTTTGCAAGCAATTATTTACTATCGCTAGAAGTGCCCTTTGTTGATCTTGGAATTGATCTCGAATATCGAGTACGAGGCCCTTCATGCGATTTAACTGAGCCCCTAGAAGCTTTCTGTTTTCATCCAAATGAATTGCATCATATGTTTGTTGAATAAGTGGATCAATAATCACGCTAGTTATCGTGCTGCTTATGGTGTTGCCTATAGTTCCAATCGCAAGATCCAAGGTGGCCATGGCTATTGCAAAGCACAAGGTCGTGCTGCTTATGGTGTTGCCTGCTTGTTTACAAAGTATCAGTAAACAAGCAGAATAGAGTATGAATATGAAGAGCTGTCAGCAAGCACATATGAAAAACACTCGGGAAAATATATGATGTATATAAATTGGGAGAGGAAGAGGGGGGTAGTTCAGTGGATTACTGGAGTATTGTATTGGATAGACGAAGAAGCAGATCAATAGAACGGTGGTGAGGCCCATGACATTCAATTATTCTATGAAAACGTTCCATTACATCATTATTGTACCCACAACAACTTTAAATTATCCCGTAGTTTCCTGAACTTTTACTTTTGCAATAACTTAAATAAATGAAAATTATATTTCTAAAATAGAAAAAAACAAATCATCAATATTTTAGTTAACTAGAGAACTTTGAGTCTGACAGATTCCTCCCTTTGAAACCTTTGCAAATTACAGTAGGGATATGTCCTTTCAAAGTTCCTGAGCTCCATTATTATTATGGAACCTATCATTTCAAAGTTCGTAAGCTCTATTATTGTTATTCCTATACAATTCATTGCACATTAGAACCTTACCTGATTGCCACCTTAACATTGTGTGCAGAGCCACGACCCAGAATGACTGCACAGAGTAGGATTTCACAGTCGAGGATATCAGCAGTCAGACCATGTCAGAAGATGTGAGTTGTAGAAAATAACAAGTTGTTTCCGCAATAAAAGGTCGTGGCATAAAAGCGTTATGCAAAGTGGACAAAACTATAGCATAAAAAACTAAAATTTTAAGTGCACAAATTACTAAACATTGTCGATTATATAATTCCCTGCATTTACGTCATCACGTCGTCGGGTCTTGGGACACAAAGACCCAAGCAAACGTCACCTGTAAAAGACCAATAAAAATTAAGTTAAATCAATATTTCAATAATTCAAAAAATAAAATTTAATGAAATTATATTAAAAACATTTGAAAACTAAAAAAATTAAATATGTATATCGAGTTAATTGACCTAAGCGATTCATATATATTCTGTGTCGGAAACATAATAATGATAAATAGTAAATACATTAATAATAGTTTTAAAATTTTCAATATATGTAAACTAATGATAATTTCCCATGAAAACATAGAAGGCACTGGTGATGATGGTGTCTTAGGATCCTGGAAGTTCACTTACAGTCACGTATCATGTCAAGTTGGAGATGGTGGAAAATAGCACTAGGACATATTTAAAGTTTCAAAAGATAAATAAGAATATTATATTATTATACATTTTTTTACAAAAATTCAAATATGTTTCTTTTATAAAATGTAAATAAAGTTTTTTAAAAATTAAATTTGACTTTTTATTTTAAGTTTTTAATTAATTTTTTATTTTTATTTTTAAATTTTATCTTCAATTTCCTCTTCCCAACTTTTATATATTTATATTTATTTATATATTATTCTAATTGAGCCGAGAGGCTCTCTACAGCCCAGTATGGGGGAGATCTTGTAACTTTACGTAACGTTACGTAACGTTACGTAATATTATTTTTATTAATAATAAAATAGATTTTTTAATTATAAAAAAACAAAATAAATGTCGGCCAAAAAAACAACCTAATATGAGGGAGATGTTGTAATCTTCCTACCTAACAAAACAATAAAAAAGTAAAAAATAACAAAACAATAAAAAAGTAAAAATTTAATTATCCCCCAAAAAAATGTGTATCCCAAAAAAAACACAATATGGGGGAGATGTTGTAATGTTCCTACCTAACAAAATAATAAAAAAATAAAAATTGAATTATTTGTAAAAAAATGTTGGTCTTTTAAACAACCCATGGTTTTATTGTATATGGTTTAGGAGGACTGGGCACATGGTTTTAAAACCATGTGCAAGGCCTCCTAAAAAAACCCATGGTTTTATTCTACATGGTTTAGGAGGGGCTTGCAAATGGTTTTAAGACCATGTGCAAGGCCTTCTAAACAACCCATGGTTTTAGGAGGGCCTTGCATATGGTTTTAAAACCATTATGGGGAGATGTTGTAATGTTCGTTCCTAACAAAATAAAAAATAATATTAAATATTATATGTTGGGCATAAATAATATTAAATATTAATAATAAATATATTATATGTTGGCCTTAAATAAAAATATGTGTCTTTTGGTTTGAATCAAATCAATGGTATATATAGGACACACCAAAGTTGATAGCTCATTGAATGTAATACCTAAGAAGAGGTTTGCACCTAGAGAGATTTGATCCCTCTCGGTGCTTGATAAAGCCTAGGATTTGGATCTACGTTGGTTATCTATCTCCTCCTCTTTCATAACATTCCTTTTTATTCTTATTAATTGTAATAAATTTATATTATTTTGTTTTTGATTGTTACTGTTTGAATTAATGATAACTCAAAATTAAATATTCCTTATTCCAATTTTTATATATATATATTTTTTATCTCTATTAATATTTTATTGTAATCTAATTGTTTTAATTATTATTTTAAGTTTTCCTTTTCTTTATTGGATTGTTCTTGCTCTAATATCCCTTTCATTTCTATCTCTATTTCTAGAATATGTCTTTCATTTTTATTATAAAACATTGTAAAGTTTTTATTATTATTTCTCTCTATTTTTAATATAAAATAAAATACAAAATAAAATTGCTTATATTATTTTATTTTTTATTTTCATTATTCTTTAAGTTAAAACTTTTTAGATTTTATCTTAATAATTTATTTTTAAACATAAATTTTTATTTTATAATAAATTATTATTATAATAAATTAATTTTATCAAATTTTATAACCAATTACAAAATAAATCAAATAAATTTACAACAATAACCTTAAGAAATATATGATATGATAAATCAAATAAATTTAAAACAATAGCCTTCAGAAATATATGATATGATAATGCATTGCCCTTCCATACTTTTAATTAATACTTCTAAATTACTAGTCCAACCTTTTAAATAAATTCTCCTTATATGACCATTGAACAACATGCCAAAAAAATAGAAATTCCCACAAGAGTGGATTATAGTACACAAGGACGAATACAGTAGAGTACAGAAGGATAATTTTAGGGGCGAATTTTAGCCTAGTGGGCTATTTTTCCATGTTTTTCTCCCAAAAAAACATTTACCATTTTGCATTTTTTGAAGCCTTGTTTTGCCCAATTTTGATGGGGTAAATTTTTTTCACCCTAAAAATCGTTAAAAATCGTCAAATTATTATATAAACGACATAAAATCCTTGGAAATTAAAATATTTTTTGAAAAATATCACCAATCATTTTATAGTTGGTAATATTCGCCAACATTTATACACTTTTAAATAAGTATGGTTCCTTAAAATCATTCCCCTGGTACAGAAGGAGGAATACAGTACAAGCAATTATATTATTTCGTCCATTAAAAAGGAGTGGCCTATTCTCTTGACCATTTGAACCATTAAGAACTGAGCCCCCTGACGGCGTTTGCATTCCGTCATTTCCTTCTTGGTGTTTGATTCTTGAATTTGTGGGGTTGATCGACAACCAGCTACTAACTCGGTCTGACAGGGCTATATTCCCGACGTTTTTTTCCATTCCAGCACCATATTTCCATGGAGTGCTCGAACTTCTCGTAGTTGCCGCCGGCTAGTCCAAGTTAATGCAACTGTACATGCATGCCGTGTAAAACCCATTGAAGGGATCCATGGATAAATGCTTATAACCCCCATACGGTATTTGTTGTAATCAAAACCATGTTTAAATTTTGAATTTGGTGAAGGCGCCCGAGGTTGAGATTTGAATTTCCCACCTACTTCATGTCATTTCAATTTCAATAGGCTTGGAAATAAAGAAATCAAATCCTACTGCTTACGGAGGAGAGACAAATTGCAGTTTTAATATAAATTTCAATCTTTTCTGAGTTACTGAATTACACTGATGCGTTTACCTTGAACCTGCTCTCACCAGACACCACGTTGCCCATCGATGTCCATCTTTGAGAATGTGTATCATGTGAAAAGTCGTGGACAATGCCAAGCAGGTAACATAAGAGTTAATGGAGTGTTGTTTTACGAGCCTTCTCATGCAATTTTTAAACTCAAAATTGAATGCAGAAGTAATTTAATCGGATTGTCATTTAGTCAGAATTGGGGCATACATGATCTCTTGGCACAGAGAATTGAGGAGATGATAGGTAGCCTCAAATCAGTGAAGAATCCTGATATCAATATACTTCAAATGTATTTATGTGTAAGAAAGAATTTTTATAATAATTTATAATAATTATTATGAATTGTGGCAGGCATGACTCTTGCTACAATAAAACGACAACTGAGATGACCACTTATTTCTTTGCTTTCCAGGAAT
Organism: Pseudotsuga menziesii; assembly: GCA_001517045.1. Taxonomy (NCBI): domain Eukaryota; kingdom Viridiplantae; phylum Streptophyta; class Pinopsida; order Pinales; family Pinaceae; genus Pseudotsuga; species Pseudotsuga menziesii. The sequence continues at coordinate 506,999 of LPNX010577830.1, forward strand.
TAGCAAGAGATGCAATACCGCCATGTCTAGGCTATTATCTTGCTAATGTTGAGATATTAAAGGTATACATGTAGGGATACCCTAGGAGAGAAATCCCTATTTGTGGTTGTCTATTGCAGAGCACTCCCATTCTGGAAATGGTGGAAATCCATAGAAGGTGAGGTGCATGGAGATTTTGGTCAAATTTGTATATATGAGAGCAAAGATGCTCACCTAATTGTTTCAAAGCATATTTTGAGGTACTTGAAGGGTACAATAGACTATGGGCTCAAGTATGAAGTGAATCAGAAGATTAACCTGGAGGGTAACTATGTGGATTAAGATTGAATAGGAAGTTCCATTGATAGGAAGAGCACTTCAGGGTGTTTCTTCAGTATGGGATCAGGTGTGATCTCTTGGTTTAGTAGGAAGGGGTCCTGTATGGTGCTGAGTACAGCCGAGGAAAAATATGTTGCCACTTGCTCGACTACTTGGGAGAGAGGAGCAATGAAGCTCTAGTTTGTGATTCAGATCAAGATCTCTCGAAAGAGGGAGTTCTAGCATAGCCGATTAGATAGGTTGTCTAAGCATAAAATCCTAGCGAAGCTCGTCGGTTTCTCAGATGTAAATAGTCCTATAGGTTGTCCTCAGATGTAAACAATCATGGCAAAGCTCACAGGTTATCCTTGGACATAATCAACCATGATGTGATTCTATGCTAGAAATGGCCATCGTGAAGTTTGAGTACTTCAGGGAGAAGCTTGGTGTTCTCCAGATTGAGATTCCTTCTGTAATACCCCGGTTCTGACCCTGTTGCATTAGATGTACATGATGTATATATATTGTAAATGATCATGGTGTGGAGCTAAAGGCCAAGGCCCCACCATTGATGGGTTATGCTATGTTTGGGTTGAAATTGTCACTGATGGTATATCGGGGCATGCAACATACATATTGAATTTTGTCATCATGTAAATATACATCTTTAATTAAATGAACCCAACCAGCTATGTTCGCGGCAACTAAATTGAGAAGGGGCATGATTTTCACAAGGATAAGGGTGGGGGAATGTCAAACCTTGGCCAATGGGGGAAAAAGCCATGTGTCATCTTTCCTTGTTTTACCCAACCACCATCATTAAAAAAAAACGGTTGCTGTCAGTTGAGGCAGTTATGGCTGGGAGTGGATTGTGGCAGGGTGGTCAGTCCTTGCCCACACGCACACTCCACCAGCAGATTGAACCTCACATTGGGCAGAAGAATGACTACTATGCATTCTCGCCATTGTCTATTCATCTACGCGCATAGGCGGAGATGTTCATCCTCACGTAGGGACCATTGTTTGTTTATTATTCTCACGCACAGGATTTTTCCTGGTTTTGACTCACACAGTGAGCTGGGAGTCGTGCTCTTTCATCCACGATTTTCCTATGAAGGGCCATTCATGTTTTCGGCTGTATGATCTCCTTACAGACTGGTATGGCCGTGTAATTTTCCGTCATTTCGATGTTGAGATTGGGACCGTTGTTCTTCCCGTGAGTTATGGTTGCCACCATTCTCCTCAAGATTCGTTGTGTTGTTGTCGTCTCCCTTACATTGTGATTGTTGTGGTCTTCTTTACATTTGGGGTCTGGTGCAAGTTTCCCTTACGCACAGACTGTTTGGACTCATTTTCCCCTGTTAAGCTGTAATTGCTGATTAATTGCATGCGTGCAATGGTTGGTCTTTGGAATGTGTTGGGAGCAGGGATGGGGGCTTGGTTTGCTTGATAAACCTGGTGTGTTTGGAAACCACACAGACAGAGCTAGAGGGCTGGCTTTCTTCTCCACAACCCCTGAGTAGCACTGGAAGGGAAGGCAGGGCCTGAGGGACTGTGTAGCAGAGAAGGGATTGCTTCCTTGTGTTGGGTGTGTGTGGATGTCTTAGAAGTCGGGCTAGTTCTAGTGTAGGTGTTCCTAGCTCTGCAATGAGCTCACCAGCTTAGCATTTATCCTTTCCCAACCCCTTGATGACCTGATAAACTTGACCATGTTGGCTTAGCTATCTTGTTGATGGCTTGATAAACCCAACTATGCTGGCTTGGCTGTGTTTTGTGTATCCTTGGCTATGTGTAAGCCTGCTTGTTCCTTATTCCTTGGAGAATCATGCCCAGCTCGGGAGTGGCAGCGTTGCTAAGAGATTAAGGAGCACACTGGCCTATGGTTGGGTGGAACGTTGCAGCGACATAGATGGTTGCAGAACGAGTTCTTTATAAGATAAGTAATCTTGTCTATTTAAATTCTGCAATCATATTTTCTGTTAATGAATGTGATGAACATGTTGAATGGATGCTTGCATGAATGTATGTTGCTTCCGCTGTGTATGATAGATAATTGCATCTGTGTATGTTCTACTTCAATGCATTATGTTTCAACATTTCAGTAATTTTATGAATTCACATGCTCATGGGGCTGGTAGCCCAGATGGTTAGCACCATGGTAGCATCCTCTTCGCCAGTCGGAAGGGTCGGGGATGCTACAGTGTGGTATTAGAGCTCATGTTGCAGCATGGGCCTAAATGGACCATGAAGATGCAGTGATAGAAGCAGGATTTCTTTCTGCCCAACAGAGATCAGAAGTTGATGACATAAAAAATTCCACAATTTGTCTAAGTGTTTGAACTATCAGTTCATCGAAACACTTCAATGGAAATACTTCCGATGTAGCGGAGAGCTAGAAGGAAGCATACCCGACGGAGCACAGTTGGAAGGAAAATTGCGGAAAATTTTCTAAGTGTTCGACATACGTCAGTGGAACATAGTTGATTGAGCGCCCGCCGTTGCGAATGGCTAGAAAACTACGCGTCCGACGGGTAAGGCGTCCAACCACCAACGCTGTAAAGAAAGTTAAAAATAAAAAAAAATTCTAAGGCCCGAAATCGTCGACTATCGAAAGAAGATAGTGTTTCGTGTGTCACCATTTTGGAAGCCTAGAGCACTAGTCTTCCGACGAGAAAATACTGCAGATACCGATCAGGTTATGCCTCAGCAGATTGGGCCACCGATCGGGAGAAGATCGAAGATGATGGGTCGTCGTTGCGGCTGCTGATGGAACTACTTCACTAACAAAAAGAAGAGAATGGAGCCGATCAAGCGGTGAAAAGGAAGACTGAAGGGGGAAAATTTCAAAAAAATTTCTAAGTCCTGGAGTCGTTAGCCATCGGTGATGGTTAGTGGATAAAGCTTCTGACAGCCAATGAGTTATGATCCACGGAACTCGTAGTGGGATCACTACCTACTGTTGCGGCTGTTTAGTGAACTATCCTCCCGATGAATAGTGCACTCGATCGCCGACGCGGTAGCACTTAGTGGATCTGGTCATTGATGAATAGCATAGGAAGTTAGTTGTGCTGACCACCGAAACGTCGGAATGTTAGTTGGGATGAGGCCTGATCCTGTACAAGGAAATTTGAGTTTTCCATGGGATTTTCCAGCAGATTTCGACTGTTTTGCAGGGGAATTTTTAGCCGTTTTTCAGTGGATTTTCAGGGCTAAAAAGGAGAAAAGAGGCAGCGATCTTATGCGCTAGATTGCGTGAAAACCAATTATTTACCCCACTTGACCCCTGTCGTCCCCCTCAGATAGACCTTCTTTGATGAAGAAAATCTTGTGTCTGGGAAAATTGTTATTTTATGATTATTCTAGGAGAAGGTAAGCGATTCTGATTTATATCAATGTTATGCATCTAACACTTATGTTACTAACACGTTTGCAGAATCATAGTCACCTTCAAGAACAGTATTCCAGGTAGTGCAGTTTGGTAAGTAAGTTGCGGTTCAGTTATGAGAACCCATGATGGATATGATGCTCATGATTCTTACAAGCGTGCCCAAGATGCCATGGGAGAAAATGTTCGTAATGGAAACGATGACATAGAGTCTAATGGAAGGAGATTCCAAGAGACACCGTCAGATGTTGCAGCCACCATGAGAATCTTGATTAAAGCCCAGGAAGAGCAACATCAGTTGAATGCTGCAATGTTGTAGAGTTTGACAGACTTGCAGAGAAAGATAGACTCTGGGCGAGGTACAGCAAGACCAGAAGGCGGTAATATCAGTACTAGGAGAAGGAGAAGGACTTCTAGTGGATCATCTGATTCTGAAGAATCCAGTGGGGATTCAAGTTCTTCTTCTCATAAAAGAAAAAGAAAGAGACACCATAGGGATCGCTCTCGGGATTAATTTAAGAAAGCTAAACCTCCTACATTTGATGGTGAGGTAAAGACTGGACAAGAGGCTGAAGCTTGGATTCTTGGGATAAAGAAGTACTTTCAAGTGCATGATTATTCAGGAAACATGAAGGCAAGAGTTTCCATATTTAATCTAAATGGAAGAGCATCCATTTGGTGGAAACACTTCAAGCAAGTAAAGAGGACCAGTGAAAGGAAACTTAAGTGGAAACAGTTCAAGAAGTATTTCAAGCAGAAATACCTCTCTGACAGGTATTATGATGACAAGATTAAGGAGTTCCATGAGCTGAGATTGGGACAACGGACCATGGAAGAATATGCAGATAATTTTTTGGAGCTGTTGAGGTATGTCCGGTACATCAGAGATGAAAAAGTAAAGGTCCAACATTTTCTGAGTGGATTGCCTCAGTCTTACAAAGATAGAATTGAGTTTTACGAACCTAGAACTCTTGAAAAAGCAATAAGGAAGGCACGGGGGCTTCACTTGTTGGCCAATATCCTATCATGTTAGTTCAGATTGTGGGTTTTAAAATTATCAAAAATCGAACCAATATATTGCAGGTATTGGGGGGATGAGGGGTTTAAGGTGAGGGTAGGTAGGGTGGTTTATAAGGATTGAGGTATAAAAAGAGGTGGGGAATAGGTTTTAAGTATCGGGAGGGGGTTTCAACAAAAAGAGTTTGGGTCAATATCTATCAAAATTAAGGGTATTCTTTAATATCCCATGATCGCACATGCTATGTGAGAGGTTCACTAACTGAAGTCCCTGTGAAGGAAGGCTAAGTATTGCTATGAGCAAAGAAAAGGTAAGCCAGATTACCATAAGGCATGGAAGGATAAGAAGAACGAGAAGTTTGACCAAAGAAAGAAAGGTTTCAAACCTTCTAACTTCAGGAATCAGCAGAAACAGCCATTTCAAGCTGCGAGTAAACCAGTTGGAGTGACAGGAGAAAAGCCTAAGGATCCAAAACAGAATAGAGGGCCACTTTAATGTTGGAAATGTGGAGGACCCCACATGCGTAGAAATTGTCCACTCGAGAATGAGAGTGCAAGGCCAGCTTATAACATTCAAGAAGCAGAAACAATGGGTCAAGTAGCAAGGGCAGTCCCTAGGATTTATGCAGCACTGGAAGACTACCAGGTAGATCACCAGTCAACTGTAGTTGAAGTAGCAGGTAAGATTATTGAGCAATCTGTTTCTATTTTGATTGACCCTGGTTCTACTCATAGTCACATTACTCCTAGAGTAGTGGAGATTTGTGCCTTTAAGAAAGTAAAGCATAGGAAGTCTTGGTTAGTTCAGCTAGCCACTGGAACTAAGAGAAAGGTCAGTGAGGTGGTAGAGAAATGTCCATTGGTCATGGATGGATTGGTCACTTGTGCAGATCTGAATGTTCTACCGCTTGGTTCCTATGATGTTCTCATTGGAATGGATTGGTTAGAAGCTCACAGGGTAAAGCTTGACTGTTACAATAAGACTTTCGAATGCTTGAATGAAGAAGGAAACCTAGTAGTTGTAAAAGGTATTCCAAAGGTGATTTCAGTAAGGCAGGTTTCAGCAATGCAGTTAAAGAAGTTCTATAGGAAGGGTTGCCAGTTGTATGCAGCTCATATTTTGGAGACATCAGGAGATGAAACTCCTAGGTTGGAGGACTATCAGGTGTTACAGGAATTCAGGGATGTGTTTCCTGATGAGATTCCAGGGCTTCCTCCAAAGAGGGACATTGATTTCACTATTGAACTTGTGCCAGGAGCGGCACCAGTGTCTAAGGCACCCTACAGGATGAGTACACCGGAGATGCTAGAGTTGAAGATGCAACTACAAGAGTTGTTGGAAAAGAAGTATATCTGGCTGAGTGTGTCTCCTTGGGGAGCACTAGTTCTGTTTGTAAAGAAGAAAGATGGTACACTCAGGTTATGTATTGATTACAGACAATTGAATAAGGTTACTGTGAAGAATAAATATCCTTTGCCTAGGATTGATGAACTCTTTGATCAAATGAGAGGAGCAAAGGTATTTTGCAAGATTGACTTGAGGTCTCGTTACCATCAGGTGAGAATAAAGGATGAAGACATTCATAAGACAGCCTTTAGGACAAGGTATGGGCATTATGAGTTTGGAGTGGTACCATTTGGTCTCACAAATGCACCAGCTACATTTATGTGCCTTATGAATAGCATCTTCAGCAAGTATTTGGACAAGTTTGTTCTTGTTTTCCTTGATGACATTCTTGTTTATTCTAAGAATGAGGAAGAACAAGAAGAGCATTTGAGATTGACATTGCAATTGCTTAGGGAGCACCAGTTGTATGCAAAACTGAGCAAGTGTGACTTCTATAGAGATAGAATTCAGTATTTGGGTCACGTTATCTCAGAGGAGGGTATATCTGTGGACCCTTAAAAGATTGAAGCTATTATGAATTGGCCTACTCCAAGAAATGTGACAGATGTAAGATCTTTTATGGGACTTGCAGGATACTATAGGAGATTCATTGCGGGATTCTCCAGAGTTGCACATGCCATCACTTCTTTGCAAAAGAAGGGGATGAAGTTCGAATGGACATCGAGGTGTGAAGAAAGTTTCCAGAGGTTGAAGGATCTTCTCACCAATGTGCCAGTATTGAAGGTTGCAGATCTAGAGAAAGATTGTGTGGTGTGTACCGATGCATGTGGAAAAGGGCTTGGAGGAGTCCTTATGCAGGACAACCACGTGATATGTTATGAGTCGAGAAAGCTGAAGGAGCATGAGAAGAACTATGCCACTCATGATATAGAGCTTGCAACCATAGTACATGCTCTCAATATGTGGAGGAATTACTTGATGGGCAGGATATTTGAGCTCAAAACAGACCATTGTGGTCTGAAGTATTTGTTTGATCAGCCTCCTCTGAATGCTAGGCAAGCAAGATGGATGGAATTTTATGTGAGTTTGATTTTGAAATCAAGCACATAAAGGGAAAGGAAAATAAGGTAGTTGATGCACTCAGTAGGAAGGTGCAGGAAATGCATGTGGCATCTCTTATTATTTGCCAATCAGATTTGAGGCAGCAGATTGTCAATCATGTTGCTGGAGATGAATTGTATGAGTAGGTAAAAGACAAATTGGAGCAGCAAAGTCTTGAGAAAAGGTATGAGGGATATAAATTGGAAGAAGATGGACTTCTCACTTATAAAGGTAGAATTTATATTCCGAATGTAGCAAGTTTCAGGAGAGTTGTTATGGATGAAATCCATCAAGCTCCATATTCTGGTCATCCAGGATATCAAAATACAATTGCTACAGCTAGAAAGCAATACTTTTGGACAGGAATGAAAAAGGACATGGCTGAGTACATTTCAAGGTGTATGAAATGTCAACAGGTAAAGGTTGAACATCAAGATCCAGCAGGTTTGTTGCAGCCTTTGCCAGTTCCAGAATGGAAATGGGAAGTTATTTCCATGTAATTTATTACAGGATTGTTGATGACTTGGAGACAACATGATTCCATCATGGTTGTGGTGGACAAGTTGACAAAGGCAGTGCATTTTATACTGGTGAAGTCTACGCATAAGACTAATGACATTGCGAAGATCTTCATGAAGGATATTTTCAAATTGCATGGATTGCCGAAGGCAATAGTCTCTAATAGAGATGTCAAATTCACTTCCAACTTTTGGAAGGGGTTGTTTGCAGATTTGGGTACAAAGCTAAACTTCAGCACTACATACCATCCTCAGACAAATGGGTAGACATAGAGAGTTAATCAAGTACTTGAAGATATGCTTCGCATGTATGTAATGGACAAACCAACCAAGTGGGAAGATTACTTGCACTTGGTAGAATTTGCTTATAACAATGGACAGCAAGCATCCTTGGGGATGAGTTCGTATGAAGCTTTGTATGGAAGAAGGTGTAGAACACCAGTGACTTGGGATAATCAGGTGAACAGAATTGTGCTTGGACCAGAATTGCTCAAGGAAATGGAGCAAGAGGTTGTAAAGATTGGATAGAATCTGAAAGCAGCACAGAACAGACAGAAAGGCTATGCAGATAAGCATAGGGTGAACATGGAGTTCAATGTTGGGGATCATGTTTACCTAAGAGTGAGAGCAAAGAAGAGTTCCCTGAAGCTTGGAAGTTGTGCCAAGCTGTCACCAAGATATTGTGGGCCGTTTGAAGTGCTTGAAAGAATAGGGTCAGTTGCATATAGAATTGCATTGCCTGCTAGTACTAGAGCTCATAATTTTTTTCATGTTTCTTTGCTTAAGAGATATGTACATGATCCTAACCATGTGGTAAATTGGGATGTGATTCAGGTGGAATCTTAGGGAGAGTTCCGAACCGAGCCAATGCGCATCCTCGACAGGAAGGTCACAATGCTCCGGAACCGGGCCATAGGTCAGGTAAAGGTGCAATGGGAGCACTATGGACCTGAAGAAGCTACATGGGAGCTGGAGGATTCCATGCGATTGGCACATCCATTTTTGTTCAATTCTACGGAACAATGAGGCGATACTAGTGTAGCATTTTGTTCAAATTTTGTAAAGCACTGAGGACAATGCTATTGAAGGGGGAGGGGAATGTAATACCTCGGTTTTGACCGCGTTACATTAGATGTACATGATGTATATATATTGTAAATGATCATGGTGTGGAGCTAAAGGCCAAGGCCCCACCATTGATGGGTTATGCTATGTTTGGGTTGAAATTGTCACCGATGGTATATCGGGGCATGCGACATACATATTGAATTTTGTCATCATGTAAATATACATATTTAATTAAATGAACCCAACCAGCTATGTTTGTGGCAACTAAATTGAGAAGGGACATGATTTTCACAAGGATAAGGGTGGGGGAATGTCAAACCTTGGCCAATGGGGAAAAAGCCATGTGTCCTCTTTCCTTGTTTTACCCAACCACCATCATTAAAAAAAAACTGTTGCTATCAGTTGAGGTAGTTATGGCTAGGAGTGGAGTGTGGCAGGGCAGTCAGTCCTTTCCCACACGCACACTCCACCAGTGGATTGAACCTCACGTTGGGCAGAAGAATGATTACTACGAATTCTTGCCATTGTCTATTCATCCACGCACTAAGGCAGAGCTATTCATCCTCACGCATGGACTATTATTTGTTCATTATTCTCACGCATAGGATTTTTCCTAGTTTTGACTCACACAACGAGCTGGGAGCCGTGCTCTTTCATCCATGATTTTCCTATGAAGGGCCATTCATGTTTTCGACTGTATGATCTCCTTACAGATTGGTATGGCCGTGTAATTTTTCGTCATTTTTATGTTGAGATTGGGACCGTTGTTCTTCCCGTGAGTTATGGTTGCCACCATTCTCCTCAAGATTTGTTGTGTTGCTATGGTCTCCCTTATGTTGTGATTGTTGTGGTCTTCTTTACATTTGGGGTCTGGTGCAAGTTTCCCTCACGCACAGACTGTTTGGAGTCGTTTTCCCCTGTTAAGCTGTAATTGCTGATTAGTTGCATGCGTGCAATGGTTGTTCTTTGGACTGTGTTGGGAGCAGGGATGGGGGCTTGGTTTGCTTGATAAACCTGGTGTGTTTGGAAACCACACAGACAGAGCTAGAGGGCTGGATTTCTTGTCCACAACCCTTGAGTAGCACTGGAAGGGAAGGAAGGGCATGAGGGACTGTGTAGCAGAGAAGGGACTGATTTCTTCTGTTGGGTGTGTGTGGATGTCTTAGAAGTCGGGCTAGTTCTGGTGTAGGTGTTCCTAGCTTTACAATGAGCTCACCAGCTTAGCATTTAGCCTTTCCCAACTCCTTGATGGCCTAATAAACTTGACCATGTTGGATTGGTTGTCTTGTTGATGGCCTGATAAACCCAACTATGTTGGCTTGGCTGTGTTTTGTGTATCCTTGACTATGTGTAAGCCTGCTTGTTCCTTATTCCTTGGAGAATCATGCCCAACTCGGGGGTGGCAGCATTGCTGAGATATTAAGGAGAATGTTGGCCTATGGTTGGGTGGAACGTTGCAGGAACGTAGCTGGTTGCAGAACGAGTTCTTTATAAGATAAGTAATCTTGTCTATTTTACTTCTGCAATTATATTTTCTGTTAATGAATGTGATGAACATGTTGCATGAATGCTTGCATGAATGTATGTTGCTTCCGCTGTGTATGATAGATAATTGCATCTGTGTATGTTCTACTTCAATGCATTTTGTTTCAACATTTCAACAATTTTATGAATTCACATGCTCATGGGGCTGGTGGCCTAGATGGTTAGCACCATGGTAGCATCCTCTTCACCAGTCGGAAGGGTTGGGGATGCTACACCTTCCAAGGAGAAGCAATGGGGCTGAGAGCCTTTTTGACACGTTGGCAGGTTGGACCTTCCATGGTCAAATGTAAGGGTAGAGCCCTTCTGACATGGTGGTAGGATGTGTTCCTCCCATGGTTAGATGTAAGTGTAGAGCCCTTCTGACATGGTGTAGGATGTGTTCCTCCCATGGTCAGATGTAAGTGCAGAGCCCTTCTGACATGGTGGCAGGATGTATTCCTCCCATGGTCATATGTAAGTGCAGAGCCCTTCTGACGTGGATCCTTGATGTGTTCCTCCCATGGTCAGATGTAAGTGCAGAGCCCTTCTGACATGGATGTTGGATGTGTTCCTCCCATGGTCAGATGTAAGTACAGATCCCTTTCTGACATGGATGTTGGATGTGATCCTCCCATGGTCATATATAAGTGCTGAGCGGGCCATTCTGACATGGATGTTGGATGTGTTCGTCCCATGGTCAGATATAAGTGTTGGGCAGGCCTTTCTGACATGGATGTTGGATGTGTTGCTCCCATGGTCAGATATAAGTGCTGAACATGCCTTTCTGAGATGGATACTGGATGTGTTCCTTCAATGGTCAGATATAAGTGTTGAAGAAGATGAAGACCTACATGGAGGCTAGGCCTACAACCAACATGAAAAAGGGCTGGCTCTGAAGAAATTCATCTGACGAGTAGAGTTGAGAGATAGCACCATTTGATCGAGACAACTGGAGCAGTGATGATGATGATGATCCAATGATGATCCAGCTTTGATGATGATCTAGTGATGATGATCCAGCTTTGATGATGATCCAGCGACGAAGACTTGTGCTAATGAATTGTGTCAAGAGAATACCTTCCTAGTTAAGAGGGAGTGTTGATGTATTTGTAACTTCAGAATGTATTCACTTGTATATTTCATATATTGTATTTAATTCGTCCTCGATGTTCATATCGAGAAAATATTTAATGTGATCAAGTTATGTAAAGTCATATAGGTTAACCCTCCTTGTTGATCGAGGGGCAAAGTCCCCACAGTTGTGGGGCACTAGGGTTATTAGACTCTCTTAGAGAAGTCGGCCCTGGTAAGTAATTGTCAAGTCAGAAACTAGTATAAATAGAGAGTGAGACTCTCTATTTGTAACACACACTCACCCAACTATAGCGCATAGGTGAGAGAGGAGGATCTCGCTCAAGTGAGAAAGAGAAAAACTATTGGACATCATATTTCTGTCTTTGGGATTTACTGCTGCCATTGGTGCTCATTCTATCTCTGAGGAAGTTGCGGGCTTTTCTCCTTTATGGTTTCCCCGAGGAAAATCTTTGTGTCTATTGTCTCTTATGATTAATTGATGTGCATGTTATTCTCTCAGATAAGATCCTAAGAATGATATTGTCTAATTGATAAAAATATAACAAGAAAGCTAGTTCTCGGTAATTATGGAGGGAGACTCGAAAATCATTAATCAGATGGTGAAGAAAGTATCCATGGGTCAGTCGAAGGAAAAGGTCACCAACAATTGGCTTCTTCTGAGTATGATAGAAACCCTGAGTTGTCTTATCGCTACCCATTATGCTCTATCATTTAGCCACGTCAGGAGGGAGGCCAATAAGGTCGTTGACCTCATGGCCAATCTATGGGTAGATGGAGGTTGGGACCTAAGGGTAGGAAAACTGGACGAACTTGGAGGTGAAGAATGGGTGAACCAATGCTGACACCTGGTGAACACGGATCATGTGGCGACATGACAAGAGGAAAGAAGCGGACAGGTGATGCACAATCACGATAGGTGGCAGCGAAGGGACATGACAGATGTGTCAGGATACATACACTAATAGAAAAAAAAAGGGAAAAGGTCTACCTACTTTCGATCACAGTATGAGAAAGTACAGGGACCGACGAATGAAGAGATATGGACAAGATACAATCCAGTCCCCAAACCAAGTAATCAAGATCTTCATCATGCAAGAAACCAGGAGCAGTACAGATCTCATAGGTAGAAAGGATGGGACGGAAGGTGGAAAGCGCCCCCCAATTATAACAATTATGGGTTTCTTTGCTTTGTTACAGAGCGAAAAACGAGGCATTTCCATCCGCACTTCGCGCAATCCTGTTAAGGTAATTATTTTTGCTACTAGTGAGAATGCCCAAAAATTTATAAGAGCTTGGTTTGTTTTCACCAGGCCATCTGATCTTGTTAGAAATCCCCTGAGATTCGAAAGGATGGCTCCAAAGAGGGAATTTAATGCTGGAACGGGGGTGGGTTCAAGGTCTATGGGGGAGGAGGGAAAATGAGCGTTGGTGGAAGGAGGGAGGAACTAGGGTAAGAGTCATCGGGGCTCAAGACTAGGCTAGAGCTACGACTAATTTCTTCTGGGAGAGCATACCATTGGTGGTCTGTGATAAAATAGAAGTTATTTTAAAGGAGTTGTGGGAGGAGGTACAAACTATCCCCATGGAGGAAATTCGATCGAAGGTAGAAGAATGGGTGGTGGATCCCATAACCATTATGGGGAGGGAAGCAGCCTATGACAGGATGCTCATGGTATATTGGATAATGAAAAATATCACGACTCATGTAGCCATGAATGGAGAAGGAAAACGTTGGGGAGACCACGAACCAGTTTAGGCATGGAAGGAGCATTATCAGGATTGTATTTTGATGCATCGAAAGATCGATATGATGGAAGTAAAGATGGGCCTAAAATTCTATGCCCCTAATTCACAGAATGTTGAGGCACGATGCACTAGCAAGAGTGGGAACCAGAGCCGCAAGACAGAGAAGAACACAGACCTGAAGTCGCTAACAAAAGTTGAGAAGGGGAAAAGCACCGATCTGGGCATCTCAAGTGGCGAGGACCGTGGCCAAGTTCTTGTCTGTAACCCACCTAGAAACTGAAAATCATTTTTAATTTGAGAAAAACATTATTTTAAAAGTTATTGTAAAGTTTTATGTTATTGACCAAGGATGCTCAAGGATGACAGTAATTGAATATATTTATTTATTTAAATAATTAAAAGAAAAGACACATATCCAAAGAAGACTCTTGAAGAGTGTTCACTAACCCACTAGGATGAATGATTTGTTGAAGAAGGCCAAATGACAAGTGGCAGCAATAGCATTCACTTTTTAGCTGTTGCAAGAGGCAACATTCCTAAAATTGTGGTCATGTTCCCTAAGAAGAGGAACTGAGCAGGTGGCTCATTTAATTGTAAAACTGACCCAAATACCTAGAAAAGCTTATAAATACCACCGAATTGAGAATGATGCTCATTGCATTCTATTCCAAGTGATTAAAGCCTTGTGAAATTGCTGGAAATTGAAAAAGTTAGGCACACGAGGAATTCGATGATGGGATAGCTAAAGTGAAATTGCTGAGAGTTAAATCTACAAGTGAGTTTGCTAAGTTGCAAAGAATACTATGGAGGTTGTTACATAGCATCTTTATCCTGGTGGTTCAGTGAACAGGCTCGGGGGTCCTGAAGCAAGCTATCTTGGCTGCTTCAGGAGACGGTTGGAAATAACGGTTTTCTTTGGGTGTTTGTCCCCTACGACAGTTATGAGGTTCTAAGTTGTTTTGTTTATAAATTTGAAGCTCATTTTATGTTATAATTTGCATAAATTTTTTAATGTTAAAGTTTTCCAACGCTATTATTTGTTCATTGCAAATGACTCTACATAGAATTTCCTAGTGAAAATAAATAGTTATTGTATTTAAACTAATAATATCCTATCTTTGTATATATAGTTTTTCTTTGTTTTCATGGTGTACCTAGTTGGATAGCAATTAGTATTACTTAGTTTCGCTATTTTAAAAGAAAAACTTATAGTTAAAATTTAAAGGTTAAATCATTCACATTAAGTATACAAATCTTTTACATTTCTTTTACATTTACACTAGAAAACATTCTTTTTGGAAATCCCAAGATTTATAAGCTTTCTAGTTTAAATATCATACATATTCTATGTCAAACAATAGTCTTAGGATCAGATTTATAAACACTTATATAATCACAAATGATTATCCAATATGGCCTAAAGGCCTATATATTTTAAAAGTAGAACAACTAGCAAACTATTTTAGCTGAAAGGCTTAAGTTTTTAGGAAGATAAACTAGGGTTTTAACTTATCTAAAAATTTACACAGAAATCGATTTCAACACAAATCTAATATAGAATGCTATACAATAATCCTAGTAAGGTTTTATAATTAAATAAATAACACTACCTAAATTACTATCTAGAAATCATTATGGCAGGGTTGAAATTCAAACTGATAAGGCTCAAAAGCTCTATTATTCTTTCAATAACCAGGCAGTAAACCTTTTGTTGTAAGAGAAAAATAGTAATATTTACTATTACTATTAGAACAACAAAAGGTTTTAACTCAAATATTTACTATTTTATGAAATTTCTTAATTTTTATTTAATTGAAAAAATCCAAAATTTTAACATTCTGTAAATGGATAACTAGTTTTAAATATTATATAAAAATATGTTCATAGCAAAATGTCACCATTAAATAAATTTTGGTGTACCCTGAAGCACGTGAAGCTAATCCAAGGGAGTCAATTGATTCTATTTCCTCCATTATAAAAATTGTAAATACCGTGAAGCATGTGAGGCAAATGTCCAAGGAATTCAAATGTATAGATGTGAAAAGATGGAGATTATTCAAATACCGTGAAGCATGTGAGGAAAATGTCCAATGAAATCAAATGTAGCGATGTGAAAAGAGGGAGATTATTTAAATGCAGATATGCTGTACAGAAGTTTGTATAAAAATTCAAATATGTAAAGTTGTAAAATGGTTTGGAATTTGATTTACTTTCTTTGTTTCCTTATGTAAGTCAAATTCAATTATGTAAAGTTGTAAAAATGTTTGGAATTTTTTTTACTTTCTTTCTTGCAGAAGTCAAAAACCATTTTTTTTCAATTATAATTTTAAATATAAGGTAGATTCATGTAAAAATTATAATTTTAAATATAAGGTAGGTTCATGTAGCAAAATTTTAATCATTAATTTTATTTATTATATATTAAACAGTGATATGATGATTAATATAGTATAAGTGTAAGTATGTTTATGTATTAAACTTTAACTTAATCATTTTATTTATTATACATCAAGTAATGGTTTACCAATTAATATAGTGGTTAATTTATTTCTTATGTCATTTAAGTGTTGATGGAAAGAAATAGACTATTTTAAATAGAATGAAAGCTAAAAACAAATGCAACTTTTGTTTCAAGTTTATGGATGAATATGGAGTACCCACATTGAAATTACAGGATCCCTGGCTCGCTTCGGTTGTGACGGCGTGAGCTCTTTCCGTAGGCTATCTTTGGGAAGGATCCAATCCTGGAGGAACAAAGGAGGCTTCTTGACGTGGCCTTCAAGGCTCTCGTGGCCTCCATGCCACCTCCTCCCCCTTCTGCATATGATGCAGGTGATGATTTTGTTAAGCAGGTTGATGCCCCCATAATTTAGATCATGTTGGTTGCTTGAAGACTAAAATCCCTTGCTCTCAGTGAACGAGGTTCGATCAAAGAGTTTACTGGGATTTGGCCATCGCCAAAAACAATAGATTTTTGGGTTAAAAAAACTGGATGCCATTGATTTTTGAGGCTTGCAACATTGCTTCTGTGGTAAGGGATTCTTCACCATTTTGTTCAAAAACAAGGGCGACAGAGACCTCATATTCAGAAGTGGGGCTTACTTCATGGGCCCTCGGGGGTTATATCTAAATTGGTGGAGTTTATCTTTTGATCCAGAAAAGGATGTGCCTTCTACAGTTCCATTTTGGGTTCGCCTTCCCCATCTCCCATTACTGCTGGAACGATGAAACCCTCTAGGCAATAGGAAACTCTCTTGGAAAATACATTGACAAGGCAGAACCGAAAGGCTCTCTCTTCTCTTGCACAAGGATCTGTGTAGAGGTTGACCTAGAAAAGGGACTACCTGAAATGGTAAGCCTTTGCATGGATTGTTGGGAGCATGCACAAAAGGTTTATTATGAGAAGTTTCCTTTTAAATATAAGAAATGCCATGAGTATGGCCATTTTTTCAAAAACTTCCCTAAAGCAGTGTAGGAAAATCCTTAAAAAACTCAAGAAGAAGGTTGGAAACAAGTGAGAAAAGGAAGGAAATGGCCTCTTCAAACCCCGAGCCAAAGGATCCGCATTCAGAGAAAGGAAAAGCACCAACGCAAGGAGAAAAGGAGGTCACAACAACTAACCATTTCAATATTTTGAATGTAGAAGAAGGTGAAATCATCGTGAATGAAGTGCCGCTAGTTGAAGACATTTCAAAACCCCACGACACCTTAGCAGGAAACAACATCCCTTCCTTTTATCCCAGAGAAGAATGGCTAGATTCAACGATTGAGGACTCCCCAACACCTGGAGGATCTTGAGCTGAAAGGGTAAAACAAAGATCCTCTTCTTTCGCCTAACTCCTTTTGTACGAAAAGATTCCGGACTGCCGGGTGCGGTATAATAACCTTGGTTCTGTTCTTTAGTATATAGGGCCTGAATTGTTTTACCGCTTTGAACACTGCATAAGATTATTTATAAACAACAGGATAGTTCAACTCAGCACCTTGTAGTCCATTGCTCATGAATGATATGGGGTAATCGTCTCCCCCTTCTTCTTTCTGCATAAGCATTGCTGCCCATGAGTTGTCTGAAGCAAAACTGTATAAGATAAAATATGTTGGGTCCCAAAATGCCTTTTAACCACATCCCTTATACCTTGTTTGTCTTGTATTATTCCATTTTGCGCATCAAACAGACATTCTTTCCTCACTTGAGCCCTGAATCTTCACAGGTATGATTATTTATTGTTTCATCTTATTAATGCTTATGATTGTTATAATCAGGACTTTGCTTCTTGCATTTTGCTAACTCATTATGATTTCAGAAAGATAGTGCAAGCTATGAGAGATTACAGGTGTAGTAGCCCGAGTCGTCTAGAGAGGATATGAGCATCCACTATCAGTTGTGACTTGCCAATCCCGTCTATACGCACAGATCCAACCAAGGGTCATCATTCCATGCAGGCTGCGACAGACACGGCTGCAACGGACTTACCCACAACAACACGCCACTGCTTGAAGTTAGCTGCAATCATCCAGGCCTCTCTTTAATTGGTTCTATTATTCATTTACTGGCTCAGGCAACATAATTTCCTATATTCCCTGCCTCTGTTTAATTCCACTCATAGTTGTAACAATGCATGTAGCAGGGCATCCTGAAGATCGTAGATCTTCATGGCTGCCTGATATTAGTCAATGAGGGTTATGTTTGTTGATGTATAAGTACAAGGAAGAATTCAGAGCTAGGGGTTGGACAATATCATATTTTATTGTGCAAGTTGTAACAGAGATTGTACCTTCATTTCACCATTTTAATAGAAGGAGTAGGATTCTTCAGATCTCCGTGTTTTAACTTTTGTTAGTTTCGGTGCCTCTGTTCGAAGGCTGGGCCCGCCTTCCCACAGAGATCGTCGAGTTAATTATATGTTTGCTTAATTAGTTGTGTGGTGTAGATGTTACATTGTATGCATTTGTTTGAGTAGCTGCAACAATCACGTTAATCGTTGTGTTTCCTTGAATACTCAGTACTTGCATTTCCTTTAAGCTGCAGCAGTGTGGTGTGACAGTCGACTGTGTAGGTTAGATTCTTTTATGCATGTGTGTGATAACTGTAACAGTTAAGATCTCCCTTAGTTTCCTTTCAATTACTTTTCTTAGTCAGGTTTGTTAATTCAGGTAGACTATGGTTTAGAACTGTTGATTCAATTCCTGTCATTTCTCATTTCTAGATTAAGGTTGGATTAACTAGTCACAATGGATATGCATATAGTCAAATAAATTAGGATTTAACTTTCTGCAAAAGTAATTCTAGATATTTATTTCAGGAATCGTTCATTACTAGATTGAATTTGTAGGAAGTAATTGCAATTCTAAATTCTTAGATAGGTAGTTTAGTTCAGTTTGATTATGGGAGGAGTTTGACAAAATAGATAAGTAGGACATTTTATTAAGTCATCAACTACTTAGTGTGTAAGCATAGATAGTGTAAGTTATCTTTGAAATAAAAGACTTCCCTGGGTTGAAAATTTATATTGAGCAGTCTGCATGATGGTTTTAATTAACTAGCATACAAAGTGACCAACATTTTGGTGTCATTGCTGGGGAAGGTATAAGATTTTTATCATTCAAGCTAGCATTATGATCTTAGGATCTTTAACTGAGAGAATAACATGCACAACAATAAAACACAAGAGACAAGAGACACAAAGAATTTTCCTTCGAGAAACCATAAAGGAGAAAACCCCGCAACTTCCTCAAGGATAGAATCAGCACCAAAAGTAAAACCCGAAAACATAAATATGATCTCCCGACAGCAGTAGTCTCTCTCTCTGATCCCAACAACTTCTCTCTCACTCATGCGCCCCAATGAGTGAGTGTGTGTGTGATAAATAGAGAGGCCCACTCTCTATTTATATTCTTTCGTTCACTTGACACCCACTCCAACATGTCAGCCTCACTTAACAATTACTTACTAGAGCCGACATCTCTAGGAGTGTCTAATAACCCTAGTGGCTCACAACTTGTGGGGAATTTGCCTCCTCCAACCAATAAGGAGGGTTATCCTTAACACAACGGTGGGGACTATTGCCCCGACTTACAATGACCACACAATGAATTACCTAGGGTTGAATTCTTTAGGATAGTCTAATAACCCTAGGGCCCCACAATTGCAAGGACTTTAACCCTTGACCAATAGGAGGGTTACCCACAATGACTTGACCTGACTTGTTTACATTATAGAACCCCCCGATAGGAACATCAGGGCATGACATGAATCAAATACATTACAGACACATCCTGGAATAAACATCGAGGTACAATACATAAGATATACAAGTGAATACATTCCGAAGTTACAGTTACATGAACACTCCCTCTTAACTAGGAAGGTATCCTCTCGACACAATTTGTCAGCACAAGTCTTCTTCTCCGTATCATCTGGATCATCATCATCTTCAAGTCATCTTCATCTTCAAGTCATCTTTATCTTCAAGTCATCTTCATCTGGATCTGGATCATCTCTACTAGATCAACATCATTGGATCTTGATCATCACTGGATCTGGATCATCATCACTGGATCTAGATCATCACTCGATCTGGATCATCACTGCTAGATCATCATCACTGGATCTAGATCATCACTCGATCTGGATCATCTCTACTAGATCATCATCACTGGATCTAGATCATCACTCGATCTAGATCATCTCTGTTGGATCAACATCACTGGATTTGGATCATCACTAGATCTAGATCATCATCACTGGATCTGGATCATCATCACTGGATCTAGATCACCACTGGATCTGGATCATCACTGGGTCAACATCATAGGTGCTATCTCATGATTCTTCTCGTCACAGGAAGTTCTATAGAGCCAACCCTTTTTCATGCTGGATGTACATCTACAGAGTTAGTCCTTTTTCATATGGATGTATCATCACAGAGCTAGTCTTTTTTCATACTAGATGTGGCATCCACACAGAGCCAATCCTTTTTTATACTGGATGAGTCCTCACAGAGCTAGTCCTTTTTCATACTAGATGTGGAACACACACATAGCCAGTCCTTTTTAATACTGGATGAGTCTTCACAGAGCTAGTCCTTTTTCATTCTAGATGTGGAATCCACATAGAGCTAGTCCTTTTTCATACTAGATGTGTCTTCACAGAGCTAGCCCTTTTTCATGCTGGATGTGGACTCCACACAGAGCTAGTCCTTTTTCATACTAGATGTGTCTTCACAGAGCCAGCCCTTTTTCATGCTGGATGTGGAATCCACATAGAGCTAGTCCTTTTTCGTACTAAATGTGTATTCACAGAGCCATCCCTTTTTCATGTTGGATGTGGAATCCACACAGAGCTAGTCCTTTTTCATACTAGATGTGTCTTCATAGAGCCAACCCTTTTTCATGTTGGATGTGGAATCATCACATGCATATGACAATGGAAGGAACCAATCCTCTCACCATGTCAGAAGGGCACAACACTTACATTTGACCATGGAAGGAATCAATCCTCTCACCATGTCAGAAGGGCACACGAAATCATCACTTCCCTTTGGGAGGAACCTTGATCTGGAGAACACCAAGCTTCTCCCTGAAGTATTCAAACTTCACTCTGGCCATTTCTATCATAGAATCACAACAGGGCTGATTACGTCCAAGGATAACTTGCGAGCTTCGCCAGGACCGATTACATCCGAGGAAAACCTACAGGACCGTTTATGTTTGAGCAACCTATGAGCTTCACCAGGATTTATGCTTAGACAACCTGTCTCACCAGCTATGCTCGAACTCCCTCTTTTGAGAGATCTCGATCTGGATCACAAACTGGAGCTTCACTTCTCCTCTCTGCATCATACCAAAATGCAAGTTAGATAAATCAAATCAAATAGTAGTTTTCAAAATAAACATACTACCTCCCAAATCGCAAGTGGCAACATCTTTTTCCTCGGCTGTACTCAGTGCCACACAGGACTCCATCCTGTCAAACCAAGAGATCACACCTGATATCATACTGAAGTAGCACCTCAAAGTGCTCTTCCTATCAATGGCACTTCCTTCCCAATAGGAATCCACATAACCCTCCAGATTAATCTTCTGATTCGCCTCATACTTGTGCCCATACTCAACTGTACCTTTTAGGTACCTCACTGCATGCTTTGCAACCATCAGGTGAACATGTCTCAATGTGTTCATAGCAAAGAAAATATTTGGTCTTGTATTTGTTAGGTACATCAAGGAATAAATCATTTGACGATACATCGTGGCATCAACCGACTCTGATGAAGCAACACGCAATAGCTTCAGGTTCAATGCCATAGGTGTGGCCATGGCCTTGCAGTCCATCATCCTGAACCTCTTCAGGATCTATAATTCATACTTCCCTTGTCTAAGGAAGATTCCATTCGCACTCTGCCACACCTCCATGCCTAGAAAATAGTGCATCGACACATAACAGGAGCATCATTGGTCTTCCGCCTTCAACCTTGAAGCAAAGGTTGTAATCCACTTTACTCTCAGTAAACCCTAGAGTCATCAGTAATATATCCATCCTATCATACCATGTCGAACCTCAAGATATTCTGTAGTCACTCCCTTTGAAGTGGAGCATCATACTCCTTCTGTCTTCTGTACTCTATGCACTGAAACATTTTGTACCAGATTGACAAGTAGCTTCCTATGCTACTAATATTCTATGTATCCATCTAGTGTATAGAATTTCATCTTCAACCTTGTAGCAAAGGTTAAGATATTCATCAAGCTCATCATGTATGTGTTTCAACTCCCACTAGCTGCAGATGTCTCTTCGTAGTCTATGCCTTCTTTTTGTGAGAAGCCTCGTGCTACGAATCTTGACTTGTATCCCATGATGTTTCCATCTACTGCATGATGGAACTATGAACTTCCCTTTATGTATCGATACTGCATCCTAGACATCATTCTTCTTGAACTGGTCTTCCCTTTCTTCTTGGTTACTTCTTCATAGCTGTAAGGTTCTGCTTCAATGATGTCGCTGCATTCGTCATATTATTCTTCATCATGAATTTTCGTCACTTGTTCTTCGGAACAAGTCTCATCCTTCTTTGCTTGTAGGTGATTATGTATGCGATCTTTCCTACAATTCAAATGCATTTGTTGTATGGCTAGAAACATTTCGTAAGGTATATTAATAATGAAAAATTCTTTTGCATAAATATATGATCATGCAACTATTTTAGCCAATACAACATTCATCCATATCTCATGGAAACTTTCTAGATTCCTTCCATCTCTACTAGGACAACATTGAGATTGTGCACTAATCCAATATGTCAACAAAGAGGTTTCATTCTAGATAAGCAGCAATGGAGAGTTGTATAGCACCATGAGCTACTTACCCATCACATGCATATTAGTAGTATATTGTCATTAATGCAAACATTCTATCACACATAATACATTAACTGAATATAAACAAATGCATAACAAAACAATGAAATGACAATGGAATACTTATCTTTATTTGTTTCGTGGGTAGACTCCTTCTTGAGCCTTCATCTTCGTCGTCTTCTTCATTCATAATAGCATCGTTTCTTATCCAAATGCTAAGATGGATAAGAGGTTCTTCAAGAGTTGAGATCTTCATATTCCTCATCACTTGAGGGATCTTCTTTGGATGGTGAGAGCTTGATCTTTAGTTGCTCCCATCTTCTCTTCTCTTATTATGAGTTGAGCATCTTCTTGTGTGTGCTCCTCCCGAAGTCTTTCTGAAAGTAATCACTTCCTTCTTGCACACATTCCTTGAATGAATGAATCCCATGATCCTGGGAGGTCATTCAAGGTAGCTATCACCACTTCTTCATTCTCCACTTCTTCTTCTACTGCTACAGTTTGTTCTTTGATTTGAGAGACCCCCATAAAGTATGATTGTATGGTCTCTGCATTCTGGATCTTCACATTCTTCAACTAGTTTCTTAAGGTCATACTCTGATTTATGTTCTTCCCTTCAAATAGCTTGGTCAAGGAATCAAACATCTTTGGTGTCTTTCGGGAATACACTTATGGTACAAGATGATCCATGATTGAATCAGCAATGATCTTCTTGGCCTTGACCAAGTTCTTCTTGTGTAAGGCTTTGAGCCTCATCTCCCTCTGGAACTGGAACCTCTCTTCTTATGTAGGCATCCAATTCATTTTCTTTAGAGAGATCATATACTTCCATGATTGGAAGTTGTCAACTTCAACAATCTTATCATCAAGCTTATGTGATAGATCACTTTGAAATGAGAACCTCAAATGTAAATAGCAAAATATTAGATCTTACCGATTTGAGGTGTCTGTCCTGGTTTCGGAGCTGGCTGATCTAGGGTTTGTCAGAGAAACCCTAATTTTAAAAACTTGGAATATTTCAGATCTGATTGGATAAAGATAGATCTCTTCAAGTTGAGCTTTCTAATGTACTCCTTTTCTGAAAATAGTGGAGGGAAGCTCCTGGAACAAGAATCCCTAGTTTACCAATTTCTTTTACAGAAATGCCTGATACTGTTTCTATGGTATATCCTAAATTAATGATCCTCTATGTCTAAAAGTTCACATTGTGGTATCCTCACCTATCTATGTTTCAACACCATAGGTTTCATTAGAATTGGTTTCACCAAATGGGACTTATGATCATTTTCCCAAGGTGACCTGTTACAGGATTGTCCAGAATAGTGAAGTTGTATGGACTTCCATGTGTCACTGTTTCATCATCTGGGTATGAAAATCATACCAAAGAAACTATATTCTGTTCCCTTTTTGGAACATCTTCAAAAGTTTCATTTGAACCTTTGTATCCCAATATATAGCAATTCTCCCCAGGTGTCCTATTTAGGGATGAATCCTAGAAGAGTCTAGAACCCTAACTTGGAGGGATTATATCTCCTGGAATATAGTGAATATGAGGCTGAATTTTGGACATAGTGTAAATCAAGATTTTATCTTTGGCCTGTGAAAGATTCATCTCCTGATCCTTCTCCAATCCTGAGATATAGCGAATTTACCAAAACGTATCAGTTTTAGTATTTAGGGTTTTTCCAACTTGAGGTCAAACTAGGGTTTCACTTTCCCGGAGTTTCACCCAACCAAAAATATTGACCCAGATCTCTAAAATTCGATTTTGATGAGGATATAAATCCTATTCTAGGCTCACTCAAAAATTACTCTTCTGTAGAAAGCCCTAATTTCCCGCATCAAAAACTGAAAATGCTTGGAATTGAATTCCGCTTCGACAGAAAGATGCGCCCTTCAATGGAGAGTCAAACTAGCATACTTTTGCTGATGGATTATGGAGAGAGATAAAAAAAGTAAGAATACCTAGCTTTTGCAGCTGCACAATGTCTTCTTCTCAGGTTAGCTCTGATACCATGTTATATTTTTATCATTCAAGCTAGCATTATGATCTTAGGATCTTTAACTGAGAGAATAGCATGGACATCAATAAAACACAAGAGACAAGAGACACAAAGAATTTTCCTTAGGGAAACCATAAAGGAGAAAACCCTGCAAATTCCTTAGAGATAGAATCAGTACCAAAAGTAAAACCCAAAAACATAAAGATGATCTCCCGACAACAGTAGTCTCTCTCTCTGATCCCAACAACTTCTCTCTCACTCATGCGCCCCAATGAGTGAGTGTGTGTGTGATAAATAGAGAGGCTCACTCTCTATTTATATTCTTTCATTCACTTGAAACCCACTCCAACATGTCGGCCCCACTTAACAATTACTTACTAGAGCCGACATCTCTAGGAGTGTCTAATAACCCTAGTGCCCCACAACTTATGGGGACTTTGCCTCCTCCGACCAACAAGAAGGGTTATCCTTAACACAACGCTGGGGACTATTTCCCTGACTTACAATGACTCACCTAGGGTTGAATTCTATAGGATAGTATAATAACCCTAGGGCCCCACAACTACGGGGAATTTAACCCTTAACCAATAGGAGAGTTACCCACAATGACTTGACCCGACTTTTTTACATTATAGAACCTCTCGATAGGAACATCGGGGCATGACATGACTCAAATACATTACAGACACATCCTGGAATAAAAATCAGGGCACAATACGTAAGATATACAAGTGAATACATTCTGAAGTTACAATTACATCAACAGAAGGTAAAGGTTAGACGCCATAGTAGTTGCATCCATTCATTTTTCTTCAGTTTTCAAGTTTGCATGTTTTGGGTTGCATGAATACGAGAAGAGTACAACATGACATTATAACCCCCAGAACTCCTCAGAATACTAACATTGCAGGTCATGGAAGAAACCCACCATTCGGAAGAAGAACATTCATTGAAGATCTAGTTTCCATAACCAATTCCTCTACTAGAGCTCACCATCAGGGGTCCTCCATCAGAAGAAGCCCAATTACCCCTAGGGTGGAAGCATCAGTTTCCACAGTGGAGAAGACAGGAGGAGCTGTGACACCCTCAGGTGTCCCTGCAGAGGAGGACAGAGTTAGTGTTGTGGGGGCAGGTGATCGAGACATGATCTATCACATTAATGGGAAGGAGGTGACAAAGGAGGAGTGGACACAGTTTCATAAGAAGCAGGAAGATCAGAAGAAACAAAGGTAGGAGAGAGAAGAAGAAAATATGAATAACAGATGTGAACCGAAAGATCATGAAGAGATGATGGGGGAAAATAATCACAATGAAGATGATCCCTCACCTGAGGAGACAGTTGCAACACTCCATTTCTCCATTCAACAACCAATGGGACCAGACCCCATGAAAAACATATCACCATCAATATTACCTCGATTTCATGGAAAGGCCACAAATGATCCAGATGAATTCGTCTTCGAGTTTGACATCCTCTGTCGCATCTAAGACTACACTTCCAACAAGCAGAAGTTAAAACTTTTCCCTACTACTTTGAAGGATAATGCGCTACTTTGGTCAATGAGCCTTGGTGGTGAAACTCTCACCACGTGGGACCAAATGAAACAGGTTTTCTTGGAGAAATACTAGGAGTACTGCAACACCAAAGATAAAAGAGAAGAGTTGTTCAAGATGGTACAAAGGGATGAAGAAAGTTTGGAATATTTTGTTGAGAGGCTCTTGTACAATGTGTAGAGGGTTGGACAGACTAATATGGGGTTAGATGCGCTCAGGATAATCCTACTTTGTGGGATTAGGGAAGACTGCCTAGGTATGTTGAACCTGCTGGGAAAGGGGGATATCTCAAAGGAATCCTTTGAAAATATTGTTGAATTATGTAGAAGGTATTCTAGAGGATCTTCCAGGACCAATAAACGAGATAAATTGGAACGAGATGTCTTCGACAGAACACAGAAGTCATCCAATGGAGGAGCCTCCTAAGTAGAAATAGACAATCTTCTTGAGAAATTCAAAACAGAAATGATGAGATCCATCTCCTCAGAAATAGATGTCCTGAGAGAGAAGAAAAAATAAGTAGTAGAGGATCTAACACTTGGTGTATTCTACCCCATATGTAGGAAGAAACATCACCTGAAGGAGTGCCCACTCGAGAAAGTAGAAGTGTGTCAGCTCTGTGAACTGAACCATGATACAAAGGAGTGCCCCTCACTACCTCAAGTGAAGGTAGTTCTGCAGGCATCAACTCTAGACGTGGAGCCAACCTACTTCATTGCCTAGAAAAATCCTTGGCAACCTCAAAACCAAGGTATGACTCTAGACTCGTTTCCATTTTCGAATAATATGAATAATTGGAATAATATGCATCACATGAATACACAATTCCCTTCACCTTATTCCAACCATCAATGGCATCCTTCTCAACCTCCTATGCATAATTTCAACTCCTGGAGCTCTTGGACACAACCACCAAACCAACATAATTCTTGGTCTCCTAGGTGGAGGAACTTACATCCAGGAAACCAGTTTCCCCATATCCAATCTCCTCAACATTTTCCACACCAACAGTTTCCTCACCAACAATACCCTCCTCAACAATACCCTCAGCCATACCAGCAGTACCAGCAGCTGCAACTGCAACTCTAGAACAATGTTGCACCTAATATGCCTATACAACCGCAGCTGCCTGCTCAACCTAAACCCAACCCAAACAATAAAGAATTCCACCAGTTTGAGACTGCCAACATGCCCACTTACTCCATTACTCCAGTTCCCTGTAACAACGTACACTTACGATTAGGGAGAGTAGTGGAGCCTCTAGTCATTGAGGATGTTCCATCCTCTGTGTCTGAAGAAAGGATGAACCAGCAGTACTCATCCCACATAGCAGTCCCCATTATTGAGGATGCTGAAATTCCTACCGAGACACCAACTGAAATAAACAGAGAAAAAACTATTGAAATGTAGCCTACACAACTGATTATAGAACCACCATATCCTGAAAGGCTGACACTACAGAAAGCAGTGGAACAACCTCAGTTTAACCTGTTAGGAGAGTTGAGAAATATGTATGTAAAAATTCCACTATTGCAGGCCCTCCATGATCTGTCTATTTACGCCAAAACAGTCTGAGACCTGTGTGTAAGAAAACCGTGTAGAAAACCCAGAGATCCTCCCACTGTCCATGTCATAGGGAAACTATCTGAATTGATAATGGGAAAAACTCTCCTGGCCAAATATGATGACCCTTGGAACCCTACTATCACCGTGCAGATTGAGAACATGCAAATACCGAATGTGTTGGTAGATCTAGGCACAGCTATTAACGTTATGACCATAGAAACTATACGGAAACTTGGGCTCACCAATCTTCGGCCAACCCTTACCTTTCTAGAACTAGCTGAGAGGTCCACTATCAAACCTGAGGGAATCATGGATGACCTCGTCGTTTCATTTTATTTGTGGGAATACCCTACTAACTTCTTGGTTTTACAACCCAAGTCACAGCTAGGAGGACACCCGCTAATCCTGGGAAGACCTTGGTTAGCCATAGCAGATGCTTGCAGCAGCTGTCGGTCAGGGTCTATGACCATCTCAGATGGGACTGAAATGAAAAAAATTACCTTGTATCCTCTAGCTCGACCTAGTATAGAAGCTGAAACTCCATTATGGATGGAGCTAGAGGAAGATGAGAGCATTCAACCACTGTTAAC
The DNA here is from genome assembly GCA_001517045.1 of Pseudotsuga menziesii. Lineage (NCBI taxonomy): Eukaryota > Viridiplantae > Streptophyta > Pinopsida > Pinales > Pinaceae > Pseudotsuga > Pseudotsuga menziesii. Next base: position 535,165 of record LPNX010577830.1, read on the forward strand.
AATAGGGAAGGCCTTGACTTTTAAGGATGAAACAGAGGATGATGCCATTAATAGTTTCATCAGTGAGCCCACTTCTATCAACAAACAAATTTATTAGATCCTGAATAGTAGCTTAGGTGAAGAAGAGCAAGAAAAGCTCACAGAGGAGACATTAGTCAGTGACACCCACATAATTCCAGTGCTGAAAATTTCCAAAAGTGTTCCAGTTGAGATAGAGCCGGGAAAAACACTGAATATCAATCCCAATCTTGCTCCTGATGAATAGGAACTCTTAATCAATCTCTTGAAAAAGCATAAGGGGGCATTTTCCTGGGAGTACATGGATATGAAGGGTATCCCTTCTAATCCGTGCACCCACCACATTTATATCAAGAGTGACTCCCGGCCTATTTGTCAGCCACAACGAAGGATGAACCACAATCTTAGGGACATTGTGAAGGAGGAAATTCAAAAACTCTTGGAAGCAGGGTTTATATACCCAATCTCAGACAACGATTGGGTTTCCCCACTTGTGATAGTACCCAAGAAGAATGGGAAATGGAGAGTCTGCATGGATTATAGAGAGTTAAACAAGGAAACACAGAAAGATCACTTTCCTTTGCCTTTCATCGATCAGGTACTTGATACCCTGTCTGGGAAGAAGTTCTTCTCCTTTTTGGATGGGTTTAGTGGGTACAATCAAATCCAGATTGCTCCTAAGGACCAAGAAAAGACCAACATCACCTATCCCTGGGGTACCATTGCATATAGGCTACTTCCCTTCAGTTTGTGCAATGCACCAGCCACCTTTCAGAGAGCTGTGATCAGCATAAGTTTTGGAGATGATCAATGACAGTTTGGATATTTTCATGGATGACTTTACCCCATATGGAAGTGACTTTGAGGAGGCATTGAAAAACTTAGAGAAGGTTTTAACACACTATGAGCAGACCCAACTATCTTTGAGCACTGAAAAGTGCCATATGATGATGAGCGAGGGTGTAGTGCTAGGGCACTTTATCTCTGCTAATGGTATCCAGGTAAATCCATCCAAAATCAGGGTAATTGAAAATATACCTGCTCCTAGGACACAGAAAGAGGTACGTAGATTTTTAGGGCATGTTGGTTATTATAGAAGATTTATCGAAGGGTAATTGAAAATATCACCGTCGATAACCAATCGCCTGCTCATGATGCTCTAAGAGCCCTTGGCCATGATCTTCCAGCCGTTGTCATGGTTGAATGGAGTCACGATGATGAAGGAAGTGGAAGTGGGTGACATATCCGTGTTCAAGCTCTGGAAATGCGATCATGTGTCGGCTGGTTGGGCCCTGGCGAACCTTGGAGCTGGAGAATTCACCATGGGTGTTGAACACATTGTGTCGCTTGACACTCGCCCCTCTAGAGTAGATCAAGGAGTCCATTTCAGTCAGGTAAGCCGAGCTATCACTGATGACAGTTGAGGAAGAGCGCTTGGCCATTTATATGCATGTGTTTTGTATGTAAGTCTTCCATCCTAGTGAGTTCTCCATCCCTACACCTTATTGTCGAACTTTTGAGCAATCGCAACTAAAATCCTTGTAAACGAGTGAGTTTTATGCATGCCTTGAGAGTGAAAAGGTTTTATAGGTCAACTGAATTGATTCATATCAGAAAACCCTAAAAACATTGTAAATTACTAGGCATCCTCGAGCTACAACCTAGAGTTTCCTGGAGTGATAAAAATCTGGCGCCGTTGCCGGTGAGAGGAGACTAAAGCTCAACTTCCCTGGGAGATGACATGGATCCATGCTTTGATGACAGAACGAGATTAGACACTATTATGGTTGTAATCATCTATCTAGCGACTCCATTGATATAAGGTGGCTTTAAGAAGACCATGTACCAGAACAAACCCAAAGGGGCCACCAACAACACCTATTTCAGATTCAAAAGAAATTTTGAGGAAAGTTAGGGCTTTACTAAGACAAACCAACAATGCTGCACAAAAATCTACATCAGGTATTTCAACAAATATTTCTGCTATTATTTCTTCTGTTGAAACATACAATCTCAAGAATTTATAAATGCATCAGAAAAGTTTAAGGTTTGGGCATCTTCAAGCATGGTTGCTTGTAAAGATCTCATCCCTGGCGACTCCATGAAAGTCGAATTCAGTGGCAACTCCACAATATTAAGATGTCAAAAGCATTTGCTGCTCTTTTGGCCTGGAGTTTTGCACCTCTTGACTTCTCTTTCGTTCCTGGTTTCCCACTTCCAGTACCTGATATGTCCGAATGGGGAAATGTTTTACCTGTCTTCAAGGAGGAGAAAGAAGACAATCCTGCAAAACACCTCCTCAAGTTTCACGAATGCATGGATATATTAGATCAGCAACATGAAGATGTTCATGTATTCATTATATGGTGATGCAAGTCAGTGGTATTTTTCTTTACCTTCTTCCAGCATTTCATCATTGAAAGATTTTCATCGAGCATTCACTGAGCACTGTAAAAGGTACTATCCAGATGAGTTTGCATTCGATAATTGTTGTGAAGAATATAAGTTGCATTCTCAGGATGAAAAGGTAAATAGAGAAGAATATCTCCTTCAAGAGCTACCTCATCTCTCTTATGATCTTCACAATGAGGTTCTTTCCCATAAACATAAACTAGAAATGAATTATAAAGGAGTTGAAGGTTTTCCTACCATCATTAAATCTGATTGTGGTGAATCTGAGGAATTGATTTATTTGACTATACATGGAAATTATCAACTTTCTGCTGGTCAAATGATCATTGAAATCAGTCATGGTAGCTCCCAGTGTCCAGATTTGCAAATCAAGGAAAGTTGTAGTAACCAAGAGGAGCAAGATTTCCAGGGACTATCTAATCTCCAGCTAGAACATCTGGAAGATCTTCCTTCTCCTTATGAACATGTTGCTTCGAATCATTACTAGGAAATAGGTAATATTTTTCCATATCTGTTTCAAAATTTTATTGCTGATACTCCTATATGAGAGTCTTCATCTCTGTCATTAGGATCTTATCTTGATGCTCCTATATTCAACAAATACAGTAATGAGGAAGAAGAGGTTAAAATTTGTGAAGACTTATCGTTTACTCAAAGTTCATCTAGTTCTTCTTTTCAGCAGAGAGATGATAAAAAAAGGTGTGAATGCTGTGATAAATGCTTGTTACGAATCTGCTGCTCAAAAGTCCAATACATATCTTTTTAGTTTTGGTATATCCTACAAAGATATTATTATAGAAGAGGAAATTGTTAGCTGTGATAAGCCAGCCTATTATCATGATGAATTCAGATTATGTGAAGGGGAGTAGAAAGATTCAGATCAACTGTTGAGCTTGCATTTTTATCAAACAAAGGTTGGGCAGTCCACATTCAATATTGACATCAGTGAAGGAAAAGATCAACAGCATAAAATGGTATTTCCTGTTGGTTTTTATGACCCTGTTGCTGACTATCTGGAACTTATAAGCACTGTAGATATCAAAATATTTTTGTCAGATGATGGCTCATTCCGTCACCCTTTGAAACTACATTGTTTCATGCTAGGGTTTCATTTATTTTTCAGGTCAAGATCAAGGATAAGTTCAGTAGAGCAACTTCTGACATGGCTTCATTGGAAGCATTATGTCACGTGATAAGAAGCCTCTACTGATTAGAATTAGGAGGAGGAATAGATAGGAAAATAAGCTCTTAATATGAGCAGCTAGGTCATTTTTAGTTGTTTTCATGAATAATCAAAGCGGGCTATAGGCAGGGTGCAGCGGATCAACTATAAAAGACAAATGACTCCATGCCCAATGGAACACTAGAAGATAGCTTAAATTATTCTTTTTTTAGGAAAGGAATTTTGGTATTGGGTTATTGGGACCTCACTGGGAGGTTCCCATCCCCAAGTAGGAGCCAGATGTTATCTCCCAAAATAATTTATTTTTATAGTATGAAGAATTTAACTCATGCAATGAAGTATATGAATATCACTGACAGTTTGAAAGCCTCTGTTTTTTATTTCGGTAAAAATTTCACAAGTTGTAGCTTTCTGTGGCTTGGGCGAGTATCAAAACATCTCATTAGCCACCGAAAGTTGGAAGATAAACAACAGGTGGAAAACCCTTTCAGCAGTTAGACATATTGCTAAATTTTTGACTACCATCGAAACCTTTTTAAACAGCAATCATAGGTGTAGTCCTCTATGATGCTGATGTTTCAGAGTTTTAGTCCGCTACGGCGCCGCCACTACGGAGAATCTAGTGGTTTAAAGTTTCGATGGTTGGTGGTTTAAAGTGTCGATGGTTAGTGGTTTGGAGTTTCGATCACCAACAAAGAGTTTAGTGGCTAGAGCGTTCGATCGTCGACATATTAGTGGCTAGTCTTTTCGATCGCCGATGCTTAGAAATTAGTGATTTGAACCGTCGACACTGCGGCAGCGCTCAGGTCTAAGGTTCCGATGGGATAGTGGCTAGAGCTTCCGATTTCTGATCACGAAGCTAGTGGTTTAAAGCTCCAACACTGCAGCAACGTTCAGATAAGAAGTTTCGACACATTAGTGATTACAGCTTGTAATCTCCAACAAGCTAGTGATGGAAAGCGGTGATACGTTCAGGATTGGAGTGTCGATGGGATAGAGGACAGAGATTCCGATTGCCGATGCATAAACCGTCGTGACGTTAGTCATTTGAGGCATCGACACTGCGGTAGCATTGAGGCTTGGGGTGCCGATGGGCTAGAGGACAGAACTTCTGATCGTCGATGCATAAACTGTCACAACGTTAGTCATTTGAGGCATCGACACTATGGCAGCATTGAGGCTTGGGGTGCCGATGGGTTAGAGGTCAGAGCTTCCGATCGATGACAAGGTAGAAAATTTCGGCGCATTAAACAAGAAATTTCACGTCAGTTAACCGCTGAAACACTGGATTTTGGCGGCAAGTTTACACTAGAACAACAGCAGTGATCACTAGCAACCACTTCAGTTATTAAATGTTCACTCAATGAACTAGATCTTCAAAATAGATAGACAAATAGTTAGTTAGGGTTTTAAACCCTAATCTGGAAAAAACTATCACTTCTGATTATTTTTTGTGAAAACAGATCGAAGTTTCAAGATCTGTCATTTTTGTAGAAGGCTATAAATTCCATGATCGATTTTATAATAGAGGTTCAACTTCAGGGATTTATGAGCCAATAATGCTTTCAAGCTTCTCATTTTACTTATTCATGATATAAGCTCTTTTGTTGTGATCAGTTCAACCATCATCTCTTTCTTTACTGTATTTATGCCTGAATGTGTATTTAGGTCATTTCAGATTGATTAAAAAGCTGATAGCTGTCATCCTCTTGGTTTATTAGTGGTATTTGATTTATAAATACCATCCTCATGAGGATTTATCCATTTATATGCATGTGTTTTGTATGTAAGTCTGTCAGCCTGGTGAGTTCTCCATCCCTGCACCTTATTGTCGAACTTCTGAGCAATCACAACTAAAAGACTTGTAAATGAGTGAGTTTTATGCATGCCTTGAGGGTGGAAAGGTTATATAGGTCAACTGACTTGATCCATATCAGAAAACCCTAAAAACATTGTAAGTTACCAAGCATCCTCGAGCTACAACCTAGAGGAGTTTCCTAGAGTGATAACAAATCTCTATTTCGAAATAGGTGGTCCGTCGGAAGAAAGCTTACCCTCTCGATCATTTAGAAGCCAACACCCACCATTGACTTGCATGCCTTGGAATTATCTTGCGGCCGTGATGGCGCAGATGCTGACTCATCGCACTACACACATCTGGGTGGCCGAGTGTAAGAAATACAAGAAAGAGGATGAATAATACGAAAGTCTATTCAAAATTATTTTGTATGTCGACATCCTCGCAGCTGTCACAAAACCTTTGAATCTCCTCCTCAATTATTCAACGAACTGATACCGAGAACTGACTCTTCCTTTCTGTTGTGTGTTGGATTCTCTTGTAAACAAAAGTCTGTGCTCTCCAAGTTCATGGAGAATGCATGTTTCTTGTTTTTTCCAGATTTTGGATTGGTCGAGCACATTGCAGGCCCTTTTGGAGGTATTAAATCGCTTGTGAGACTCTTCAAGAAACATAGTATTATGTGTTTCCAATCAAATTTGAGTAAGTTTGGAGACTTCAGAATCATGAACAAAGTATTCCATGAAGTTTGTATATATTTTATCTATTTTTTAATAAATTCTATTTTCTTGGTAAGTTTATTAGTGTTTATTAAATAGTCTAAATGTTATAAGATTTAGAATTTTTTTTTATTATCATTTGAATTTAGTTTTTTTTTAAAGAAAAAAACCTAGTACTTTTGTTATTCATGGAGAATAAAAAAGTATTAAAACAGTTTTATCAGTCTTCCAAAACTAATCAGTATGATCAGGCCAACTTACTACCATCACAAGGCAATCCAGAAGGACACATACCAGTCATATGTAATGAAAAACAAAACAAAAAACCCATAATGTCCATAAAGGACTACAATCTATGAGTTAAATCCCCAAAAATGTCAAGGACCCACTCTGTTCAACATAGTTCTCAACAACTTCTTCCAAGTTGAGGAGGCCTTTACAGCTTTGAAGAGTTTCTTTCCACAGAGCATCAGCTTCTATATTCAGTTCTTGAAAGACATAATCAATACTGATAGCATAAAAGCAAGAAAGGACTTTAATCTTCACCACCAGTTTTGAAGATCGGCCACCTGTAACTTATAACAATAGTTTGCCCAATTCACAATTACCTTGGAATCCTCAATTTTTTTTAAGGAATCAATTCAGAACATATGAGCCAATTTAGATAGACAGCATAGTGCCAACAACTCAGCCTTTGTGTTGGTACCAAGTCCACAATTCAATTTAAATTTGAAGTAATGTTCCTTGTTAAGCCTTGAAACCACCCAGTAACACAAATCCCATTTTGAGCAGCCCCATAGAAAAAGTATGTAACCTCAAGAGAAAGGAAGCTCCACCACATGTATGGGTATAACATTTTTGGATTCAACTTTAAAATATCCTTTATACAAAGGAGCAATTTCCAAATGGCAAGCATAAGGATCCATAATGTTTTCCTCAATACAAAATATAATTTTTGATTTTCGATATTCTTGAGGAAATGAAGACAGGTAAAGTAGTGTACATAAACATTCATGTATCATTCAAGAATTTTTTTTTAAGGATTGACATCCCCAAGTATGTGAAATGTTAAGAGAGTTACAAACAATCTTTCATACTTATTTTTATACTTACACATACACTAAGTGTTCAACACTCTTCCTTGCATAATGCATACATATTATATATATATTAGGCTTCACACATCCTCTTTTTATTAAATTGTGGCAAGTTTCAATCTTTTGTTAAATTGTAGTTTTTTTATTTATCAATTTTTTTAAATGTATACATAGAGTGTACACCTTCTAATATCATTATTTTATTTAATTGTACAATTCTAACAACTTAAATATTTATTATTTTATAGATTTTTCTTAATTTTTAATTAATTGAAAAAATCCAAAATCTTGGAAAATCCATTATTTTGCAAATAAATAATTATTTATTTATTTATAGTTTTAAATATTATATAAAAATATGTTCATTGTAAAATGTCACCATTAAAGAAACTCTGGTGTACCCTGAAGCACGTGAAGCTAATCCAAGGGAGTCAAATACTTTAAAAGGTTGATTCTATTTCCTCCATACCGTGAATATTGGCGTGAAGTTGATCAAATATTGGCGTGAATCAAATACTTTAAAAGGTTGATTCTATTTTTTTCAATGGTCTATTGACTTTACAACATATATTGGCGTGAAGTTGAGTACAGGACGTGGAAGTGGAAGCCTACGGATCGTGGGCGACATCTCGGCGTTCAAGCTCTGGAAATGCGATCACCTGTCGGCTGGCCGGGCACTGGCAAACCATGGAGCCGGCGAATTCGTCATGGGTGTCGAACATATTGTGCCGCTTGACACTCGGCCTCCAGAGCAGATCAAGAAGTCCATTTCAGTGAGGCACGCCGAGCTATCGCTGATGACAGTGAAGGAAGAGGGCTTGGCCCCGGAGAACGAATCAGCAATCGAGATAAGCTCAGGCGTGCCTTCGGAACCGAGGATTCCAACAAGGAAATTCTCGACGAAATGTCGGGATTTCATGAATCTTTATTTCGAAAACGGTGGTCCGTCGGAAAAAAGCTTAAGCTCTCGATCATTCAGAAGCCGACAAGCACCGTTGACTTGCAGGCCTTGGGATTCTCTTGCGGCCGTGGTGGTCGCTCATCGGGCCACGCACATCTGGGTGACCGAGCGTAAGAAAGACGAGACAGAGGATGAAGAATACGAAACTCTCGTCGGAAATATTTCGTATGTCGACATCCTCGCAGCTGTCACAAAACCTTCCAATCTCCTCCTCAATTGTTTAACGAACTGATACCGACGACTGACTCTTCCTTTCTGTTGTGTGTTGGATTCTCTTGTAAACAAAAGTATGCGCTCTCCAAGTTCATGGAGAATGTATGTTTCTTGTGTTTGCCAGATTTTGGATTGATGGAGCACATTGCAGGTCTTTTTGGAGGTATTAACTCGCTTGTGAGACTCTTCAAGAAACATAGTATTATGTGTTTCCAATCAAATTTGAGTGAGTTTGGAGACTTCAGAATCATGAACAAAGTATTTCATGAAGTTCGTATGAATTTTATAATTTTTGTAATAAATTCTATTTTCGTTATAAGTTTATTATTGTTTATTAAATAATCTAGATGTTATAAGATTTAGATTTTTTTTGTTATTATTATTTGAATTTAGTTTTTTTTATGGTACTTTGGAAAATAAAAAATAGTACTAAAACAGTTTTATCAGTCTTCAAAAACTGCTCAATCATTAGTAGGATCTGGCCAACTTACTATTATCAGAGAGCAATCCAGAAGGACACACTCAGTCATGTAATAAAAAACAATAAAAAAAAAAACATAATGTTCAAAAAAGGATTACAATCTATCAGTTAAATCCCCAAAAAACTCAAGGACCCACTCTGGTCAACATAGTTCTCAACAACTAGTTCAACATAGTTCTCAACAACTTCTTCCCAATTGAGGAGACCTTTAGCACCTTCAAGGGTTTCTGCTTCAATATTCAGTTCTTAAAAGACACGATCAACACTATATCATAAAAGGAAGTAAGGACTTTAATCTCCAGCACCAATTTTGAAGATCAGCCCCTTGCAACTTATACCAATAGTTTACCCAATTCACAATCACCTTGGAATCCCCAAAATTTTTAAGAAAACAATTCAAAACATATGAACCACTTTAGATAGACACCATAATGTCAACAACTCAACCTTTGTGTTGGTACCACACCCACAATTCAATTTAAATTTGAAGTAATGTTTCTTGTTGAGCCTTAAAACCACCCCAACAGAACAAATCCCATTTTGAAGTAATGTTCCTCGTTGAGCCTTAATACCACCCCAACAAAACAAATCCCATTTTGAGTAGCCCCATCAAAGAAGTATGTAGTTTCAAGAGAGAGGAAGCTCCACCACCTATTTGGATCTAATCTTTTTGGATTCAACTTTAAATATTCTTTATAGAAACAAACAATTCACAAATTGAAAACGTAAGGATTCCTAATCTTTTCCTCAATACAAAATATAATTTATGATTTTCTATATTCCCTAGAAAATGAAGGCAGTAAAGTACTATGCACATAAACATTTATATACCATTCAAGAAAATTATTTTCAAAGATTGGCATCCCCAAGTTTGTGAAACGTTAAGAGAGTTACAAATAATCTTCCATATATTTTTTTATACTTACATTTACAGTAAGGGTTCAACACTCTTTCCTGCATAATGTATACGTATTAGGCTCAACACATCCTCTATTTATTAAATTATTTCAAGTTCCACTCTTTTGTTAAATTGCAGTTTTTTTATTTATAAAGTTTTTTTTAATGTATAAATAATTTGTACACGTTCTAATATTATTATTAATGAAATAGTGCAATCCTAGTAACTTAAATATTTACTATTTTATAAAATTTTCTTAATTTTTATTTAATTGAAAAAATCCAAAATCTTAACATTAATCCAAAATTTTAACATTCTGTAAATGGATAACTAGTTTTAAATATTATATAAAAATATGTTCATAGCAAAATGTCACCATTAAATAAATTTTGGTCTACCCTGAAGCACGTGAAGCTAACCCTTTCTTGATTCTATTTCCTCCATTATAAAAATTGTAAATACCGTGAAGCATGTGAGGCAAATGTCCAAGGAATTCAAATGTATAGATGTGAAAAGATGGAGATTATTCAAATACCGTGAAGCATATGAGGCAAATGTCCAATGAAATCAAATGTAGCGATGTGAAAAGAGGGAGATTATTTCAATGCAGATATGCTGTACAGAAGTTTGTATAAAAATTCAAATATGTAAAGTTGTAAAATGGTTTGGAATTTGATTTACTTTCTTTGTTTCCTTATGTAAGTCTAATTCAATTATGTAAAGTTGTAAAAATGTTTGGAATTTTTTTTACTTTCTTTGTTGCATAAGTCAAAAACCATTTTTTTTCGATTATAATCTTAAATATAAGGTAGATTCATGTAAAAATTATAATTTTAAATATAAGGTAGGTTCATGTAGCAAAATTTTAATCATTAATTTTATTTATTATATATTAAAGAGTGATATGATGATTAATATAGTATAAGTGTAAGTATGTTCATGTATTAAACTTTAACTTAATCATTTTATTTATTATACATCAAGTAATGGTTTACCAATTAATATAGTGGTTAATTTATTTCTTATGTCATTTAAGTGTTGATGGAAAGAAATAGACTATTTTAAATAGAATGAAAGCTAAAAACAAATGCAACTTTTGCTTCAAGTTTATGGATGAATATGGAGTACCCACATTGAAATAACACGATCCTTGGCTCGCTTCGGTTGTGACGGCGTGAGCTCTTTCCGTAGGCGATCTTTGGGAAGGATCCAATCCCGGAGGAACATAGGAGGCTTCTTGACGCGGCCTTCAGGGCTCTCGTGGCCTCCATGCCACCTCCTCCCCCTTCTGCATATGATGCAGGTGATGATTTTGTCAAGCGGGTTGATGCCCCCATAATTCAGATCATGTTGGTTGCTTGAAGACTGAAATCCCTTGCTCTGAGTGAGCGAGGTTCGATCAGACAGTTTACCGGGATTTGGCCATTGCCAAAAACAATAGATTTTTGGGTTAAAAAAACTGGATGCCATTGATTTTCGAGGCTTGCAACATTGCTTTTGTGGTAAGGGATTCTTCACCATTTTGTACAAAAACAAGGGCGACAGAGACCTCATATTCAGAAGTGGGGCTTACTTCATGGGCCCTCGGGGGTTATATCTAAATCGGTGGAGTTTATCTTTTGATCCAGAAAAGGATGTGCCTTCTACAGTTTCAGTTTGGGTTCGCCTTCCCCATCTCCCGTTACTGCTGGAACGATGAAACCCTCTAGGCAATAGGAAACTCTCTTGGAAAATACATTGACAAGGTAGAACCGAAAGGCTTTCTCTTCTCTTGCACAAGGATCTGTGTAGAGGTTGACCTAGAAAAGGGACTACCTGAAATGGTAATCCTTTGCATGGATTGTTGGGAGCATGCACAAAAGGTTTATTATGAGAAGTTTCCTTTTAAATATAAGAAATTCCATGAGTATGGCCATTTTTTCAAAAACTTCCCTAAAGCAGTGCAGGAAAATCCTTAAAAAAACTCAAGAAGAAGGTTGGAAACAAGTGAGAAAAGGAAGGAAATGGCCTCTTCAAACCCCGAGCCAAAGGATCTGCATTCAGAGAAAGGAAAAGCACCAACGCAAGGAGAAAAGGAGGTCACAACAAGCAACCATTTCAATATTTTGAATGTAGAAGAAGGTGAAATCATCATGAATGAAGTGCCTCTAGTTGAAGACATTTCAAAACCCCACGACACCTTAGCAGGAAACAACATCCCTTCCTTTTATCCCAAAGAAGAATGGCTAGATTCAGCGATTGAGGACTCCCCAACACCTGGAGGATCTTGAGCTGAAAGGGTAAAACAAAGATCCTCTTCTTTCGCCTAACTCCTTTTGTACGAAAAAGATTTCGGACTGCCGGGTGCGGTACAATAACCTTGGTTCTGTTCTTTAGTATATAGGGCCTGAATTGTTTTACCACTTTGAACACTGCATAAGCTTATTTATAAATAGCAGGATAGTTCAACTCAGCACCTTGTAGTCCATTGCTCATGAATGATATGGGGTACTCGTCTCCCCCTTCTTCTTTATGCACAAGCATTGCTGCCCACGAGTTGTCTGAAGCAAAAGTGTATAAGATAAAATATGTTGGGTCCCAAAATGCCTTTTAATCACATCCCTTATACCTTGATTGTCTTGTCTTATTCCATTTTGCGCATCAAACAAACATTCTTTCCTCACTTGAGCCCTGAATCTTCACAGGTATGATTATTTATTGTTTCATCTTATTAATGCTTATGATTGTTATAATCAGGACTTTGCTTCTTGCATTTTGCTAACTCATTATGATTTCACAAATATAGTGCAAGCTGTGAGAGATTACAGGTGTAGTAGCCCGAGTCGTCCAGAGAGGATATGAGCATCCACTATCAGTTGTGACTTTCCAATCCCGTCTATACACGCAGATCCAACCAAGGGTCATCATTCCACACAGGCTGTGACAGACATGGCTGCAACGGACTTACCCACAACAACGCGCCACTACTTGAAGTTAGCTGCAATCATCCAGGCCTCTCTTGAATTGGTTCTATTATTCATTTACTGGCTCAGGAAACATAATTTCCCATATTCCCTGCCTCTGTTTAATTCCACTCATAGTTGTAAAAACGCATGTAGCAGGGCATCCTGAAGATCGTAGATCTTCATGGCTGCCCGATATTAGTGGATGAGGGTTACGTTTGTTGATGTATAAGTACAAGGAAGAATTCAGAGCTAGGGGTTGGATAATATCATATTTTATTGTGCAAGTTGTAACAGCGATTGTACCTTCATTTCACCATTTTAATAGAAAAAGCAGGATTCTTCAGATCTCTGTGTTTTAACTTTTGTTAGTTTCGGTGCCTCTGTTCGAAGGTTGGGCCCGCCTTCCCACAGAGATCGTCGAGTTAATTAGATGTTTGCTTAATTATTTGTGTGGTGTGGATGTTACATTGTATGCATTTGTTTGAGTAGCTGCAACAATCACGTTAATCGTTGTGTTTCCTTGAATACTCAGTACTTGCATTTTCTTTAAGCTGTAGCAGTGGGGTGTGACAGTCGACTGTGTAGGTTAGATTCTTTTATGCATGTGTGTGATAACTGTAACAGTTAAGATCTCCCTTAGTTTCCTTTCAATTACTTGTCTTACTCAGGTTTGTTAATTCAGGTAGACTATGGTTTAGAACTGTTGATTCAATTCCTGTCATTTCTCATTTTAAATTAAGGTTGGATTAACTAGTCACAATGGATCTGCATATAGTCAAATAAATTAGGATTTAACTTTCTGCAAAAGTAATTCTACATATTTATTTCAGGAATCGTTCATTACTAGATTGAATTTGTAGGAAGTAATTGCAATTCTGAATTCTTAGATAGGTAGTTTAGTTCAGTTTGATTATCGGAGGAGTTTGACAAAATAGATAAGTAGGACATTTTATTCAGTCATCAACTACTTAGTGTTTAAGCATAGATAGTGTAAGCTATCTTTGAAATAAAAGACTTCCCTGGGTTGAAAATTTATATTGAGCATTCTGCATGATGGTTTTAATTAACTAGCATATAGAGTGGCCAACATTTTGGTGTCGTTGCCGGGGAAGGTGTTAGATTTTTATCATTCAAGCTAGCATTATGATCTTAGGATCTTTAACTGAGAGAATAACATGCACAACAATAAAACACAAGAGACAAGAGACACAAAGAATTTTCCTCGGGGAAACCATAAAGGAGAAAACCCTGCAACTTCCTCAAGGATAGAATCAGCACCAAAAGTAAAACCTGAAAACATAAATATGATTTCTCGATAGCAGTAGTCTCTCTCTCTGATCCCAACAACTTCTCTCTCACTCATGCGCCCCAATGAGTGAGTGTGTGTGTGATAAATAGAGAGGCTCACTCTCTATTTATATTCTTTCGTTCACTTGAAACCCACTCCAACATGTTGGCCTCACTTAACAATTAATTACTAGAGCCAACATCTCTAGGAGTGTCTAATAACCCTAGTGCCTCACAACTTGTGCAGAATTTGCCTCCTCCGACCAACAAGGAGGGTTATCCTTAATGCAATGGTGGGGAATATTGCCCCGACTTACAATGACCACACAATGCATTACCTAGGGTTGACTTCTTTAGGATAGTCTAATAACTCTAGGGCCCCACAACTGCGAGGAGTTTAACCCTTGACCAATAGGAGGGTTACCCACAATGACTTGACCTAACTTGTTTACATTATAGAACCTCCCGATAGGAACATCGGGGCATGACATGACTCAAATACATTACAGACACATCTTGGAATAAACATCGGGGTACAATACATAAGATATACAAGTGAATACATTCCAAAGTTACAGTTACATCAACACTCCCTCTTAACTAGGAAGGTATTCTCTCGACACAATTTGTCAGCACAAGTCTTCTTCTCTGTATCATCTGGATCATCATCATCTTCAAGTCATCTTCATCTTTAGGTCATCTTTATCTTCAAGTCATCTTCATCTGGATCTGGATCATCACTTGATTTGGATCATCTCTACTAGATTAACATCACTGGATCTAGATCATCACTGGATCTTGATCATCACTGGATCTGGATCATCATCACTGGATATAGATCATCACTCAATCTGGATCATCACTGCTAGATCATCATCACTAGATTTATATCATCACTCGATCTGGATGATCTCTACTAGATCATCATCACTGGATCTAGATCATCACTCAATCTGGATCATCTCTGTTGGATCAACATCACTGGATCTGGATCATCACTGGATCTGGATCATCATCATTGGATCTGGATCATCATCACTGGATATGGATCATCATCACTGGATCTAGATCATCACTGGATATGGATCATCACTGGGTCAACATCATAGGTGCTATCTCATGATTCTTCTTGTCACAGGAAGTTCTATAGAGCCAACCCTTTTTCATGCTGGATGTACATCTACAGAGCCAGTCCTTTTTCATACTAGATGTATCATCACAGAGCTAGTCCTTTTTCATACTAGACATGGCATCCACACAGAGCCAATCCTTTTTCATACTGGATGAGTCCTCATAGAGCTAGTCCTTTTTCATACTAGATGTGGAACACACACAGAGCCAGTCCTTTTTCATACTGGATGAGTCTTCACAAAGCTATTCCTTTTTCATACTAGATGTGGAATCCACACAAAGCTAGTCCTTTTTCATACTAGATGTGTCTTCACAGAGCCAGCCCTTTTTCATGCTGGATGTGGAATCCACACAGAGCTAGTCCTTTTTCATACTAGACGTGTCTTCACAGAGCCATCCCTTTTTCATGCTGGATGTGGAATCCACACAGAGCTAGTCCTTTTTCGTACTAAATGTGTATTCATAGAGCCATCCCTTTTTCATGTTGGATGTGGAATCCACATAGAGCTAGTCCTTTTTCATACTAGATGTGTCTTCACAGAGCCAACCCTTTTTCATGCTGGATGTGGAATCATCACATACATATGACAATGGAAGGAACCAATCCTCTCACCATATCATAGCTCTTACATCTGACCATGGAAGGAACCAATCCTCTCACCATGTCAGAAGGGCACAACACTTACATTTTACCATGGAAGGAATCAATCCTCTCACCATGTCAGAAGGGCACACGAAATCATCACTTCCCTTTGGAAGGAATCTCGATCTGGAGAACACCAAGCTTCTCCCCAAAGTATTCAAACTTCACTCTGGCCATTTCTAGCATAGAATCATGTCAGGGATGATTACGTCCAAGGATAACCTGCGAGCTTCGCCAGGACCGATTACATCCGAGGACAACCTACAGGACCATTTATGTCTGAGAAACCTATGAGCTTTGCCAGGATTTATGCTCAGACAACCTGTCTCACCAGCTATGCTAGAACTCCCTCTTTCGAGAGATATCGATCTGGATCACAAACTGGAGCTTCACTTCTCCTCTCTGCATCATACCAAAATGCAAGTTAGATAAATCAAATCAAATAGTAGTTTTCAAAATAAACATACTACCTCCCAAATCGCAAGTGGCAACATCTTTTTCCTCAGCTGTACTCAACGCCATGCAGGACTCCATCCTGTCAAACCAAGAGATCACACTTGATATCATACTGAAGTAGCACCTCAAAGTGCTCTTCCTATCAATGGCACTTCCTGCCCAATACGAATCCACATAACCCTCCAGATTAATATTCTGATTCGCCTCATACTTGAGCCCATACTCAACTGTACCTTTTAGGTACCTCACAGCATGCTTTGCAACCATCAGGTGAACATGTCTCAATGTGTTCACAACAAAGCAAATATCTGGTCTTGTATTTGTCAGGTACATCAAGGAATAAATCATTTGACGATACATCGTGGCATCAACCGACTCTGATGAAGCAACATGCAATAGCTTCAGGTTCAATGCCATAGGTGTGGTCGTGGCCTTGCAGTCCATCATCCTGAACCTCTTCAGGATCTCTAATTCATACTTCCCTTGTCTAAGGAATATTCCATTCGCACTCTACCACACCTCCATGCCTAGAAAATAGTGCATGGACACATAACAGGAGCATCATTGGTCTTCCGCCTTCAACCTTGAAGCAAAGGTTGTAATCCACTTTACTCTCAGTAAATCCTAGAGTCTTCAGTAATCTATGCATCTTGCCGTACCATGTCGAACCTCAAGATATTCTGTAGTCACTCCCTCTGAAGCGGAGCATCGTACTCCTTCTGTCTTCTGTACTCTATGCACTGAAACATTTTGTACCGGATTGACAAGTAGCTTCCTATGCTACTAATATTCTATGTATCCATCTAGTGTATAGACTTTCATCTTCAAACTTGTAGCAAAGGTTAAGATATTCATCAAGGTCATCATGTATGTGTTTCAACTCCCACTGGCTGTAGATGTCTCTTCATAGTATATGCCTTCTTTTTGTGAGAAGCCTCGTGCTACGAATCTTGGCTTGTATCCCATGATGTTTCCATCTACTGCATGATGGAACTATGAACTTCCCTTTACATATCGATACTGCATCCTAGACATCATTCTTCTTGAACTGGTCTTCCCTTTCTTCTTGGTTACTTCTTCATAGCTGGAAGGTTCTGCATCAATGATGTCGCTGCATTCGTCATATTATTCTTCATCATGAATTGTCGTCACTTGCTCCTCGGAACAAGTCTCATCCTTCTTTGCTTGTAGGTGATTATGTATGCGATCTTTCCTACAAGTCAAATGCATTTGTTGTATGGTTAGAAACATTTCGTAAGGTATATTAATAATGAAAAATTCTTTTGCATAAATATATGATCATGCAACTATTTTAGCCAATACAACATTCATCTATATCTCATGGAAACTTTCTAGATTCCTTCCATCTCTACTAGGACAACATTGAGATTGTGCACTAATCCAATATGTCAGCAAAGAGGTTTCATTCTAGATAAGCAACAATGGAGAGTTGTATAGCACCATGAGCTACTTACCCATCACATGCATATTAGTAGTATATTGTCATTAATGCAAACATTCTATCATGCATAATACATTAACTGAATATAAACAATTGCATAACAAAACAATGAAATGACAATGGAATACTTATCTTTATTTGTTTTGTGGGTAGACTCCTTCTTGAGCCTTCATCTTCGTCGTCTTCTTCATTCATAATAGCATCATTTCTTATCCAAATGCTAATATGGATAAGAGGTTCTTCAAGAGTTGAGATCTTCATATTCCTCATCACTTGAGGGATCTTCTTTGGATGGTGAGAGCTTGATTTTCAGTTGCTCCCATCTTCTCTTCTCTTATTATGAGTTGAACATCTTCTTGTGTGTGCTCTTCCCGGAGTCTTTCTGAAAGTAATCACTTCCTTCTTGCACACATTCCTTGAATGAATGAATCCCATGATCCTGGGAGGTCATTCAAGGTGGCTATCACCACTTCTTCTTCTACTGCTACAGTTTGTTCTCTGATTTGAGAGACCCCCGTAAATTATGACTGTATGGTCTCTGCATTCTGGATCTTCACATTCTTCAACTAGTTTCTTAAGGTCATACTCTAATTTATGTTCTTCCCTTCAAATAGCTTGGTCAAGGAATCAAACATATTTGGTGTCTTTAGGGAAGACACTTATGGTACAAGATGATCCATGATTGAATTAGTAATGATCTTCTTGGCCTTGACCAAGTTCTTCTTGTGTAAGGCTTTGAGCCTCATCTCCCTCTGGAACTGGAACCTCTCTTCTTATGTAGGCGTCCAATTCATTTTCTTTAGAGAGATCATATACTTACATGATTGGAAGTTGTCAACTTCAACAATCTTATCATCAAGCTTATGTGATAGATCACTTTGAAACGAGAACCTCAAATGTAAATAGCAAAAGATTAGATCTTACCGATTTGAGGTGTCCGTCCTGGTTTTGGAGCTGGCTGATCTAGGGTTTGGCAGAGAAACCCTAATTTTAAAAACTTGGAATATTTTAGATCTGATTGGATAGAAAGATATATCTCTTCAAGTTGAGCTGTCCAATGTACTCCTTTTCTGAAAAACAGTGGAGGGAAGCTCCTGGAACAGGAATCCCTAGTTTACCAATTTCTTCTATAGAAATGCCTGATACTGTTTCTATGGTATCTCCTAAATTAATGATCCTCTATGTCTGAAAGTTCACACTATAGTATCCTCACCTGTCTATTTTTCAACACCATAGGTTTCATCAGAATTGGTTTCACCAATTGGGACTTATGATCCTTTTCCCAAGGTGACCTGTTACAGGATTGTCCATAATAGTGAAGTTGTATGGACTTCCACGTGTCACTGTTTCATCATCCGGGTCTGAAACTCGTACCATAGAAACTATAGTCCGTTCCCTTTCTGGAACATCTTCAGAAATTTCATTTGAACCTTTGTATCCCAAGATATAACAATTATCCCCAGGTGTCCTGTTTAGGGATGAATCCTGGAAGATCCTAAAACCCTAACTTGGAGGGATCATATCTCCCGGAATATAGCAATTCTAAGGATGAATTTGGGAAACAGTGTAAATCAAGATTTTATCTTTGGCCTTGAAAGTTTCATCTCCTGAGCCTTATATAATCCTTATATATAGCGAATTTACCAAAACTTATCAGTTTTAGTATTTAGGGTTTTTCCAACTTAGGGTCAAACTAGGGTTTGACTTTCCCAGAGTTTCACCCAACCAAAAATCTTGACCCAGATCTCTAAACTTCGATTTTTATGAGGATATAAATCCTATTCCAGGCTCACTCAAAAATTACTCTTCTGTAGAAAGCCCTAATTTCCCGCATCGAAAATTGAAAATGTTTGGAATTGAATTCCGCTTCGACAGAAAGATGCGCCCTTCAATGGAGAGTCAAACTAGCATACTTTTGCTGATGGATTATGGAGAGAGTCAAAAAAATTAAGAATCCCTAGCTTCTGCAGCTGCACAATGTCTTATTCTCAGGTTAGCTCTGATACCATGTTATATTTTTATCATTCAAGCTAGCATTATGATCTTAGGATTTTTAACTGAGAGAATAACATGCACAACAATAAAACACAAGAGACAAGAGACACAAAGAATTTTCCTCCGGGAAACCATAAAGGAGAAAACCCTGCAACTTCCTCAGAGATAGAATCAGTACCAAAATTAAAACCCAAAAACATAAAGATGATCTCCCGACAACAATAGTCTCTCTCTCTGATCCCAACAACTTCTCTCTCACTCATGCGCCCTAATGAGTGAGTGTGTGTGTGATAAATAGAGAGGCTCAATCTCTATTTATATTCTTTCGTTCACTTGAAACCCACTCCAACATGTCGGCCTCACTTAACAATTACTTACTAGATCCGACATCTCTAGGAGTGTCTAATAACCCTAGTGCCCCACAACTTATGGGGACTTTGCCTCCTTCGACCAACAAGGAGGGTTATCCTTAACACAACGCTGGGGACTATTGCCCTGACTTACAATGACTCACCTAGGGTTGACTTCTCTAGGATAGTCTAATAACCCTAGGGCCCCACAAATGCGGCGAATTTAACCCTTGACCAATAGGAGAGTTACCCACAATGACTTGACCTGACTTGTTTACATTATCGAACCTCCCGATAGGAACATCGGGGCATGACATGACTCAAATACATTACAGACACATCCCAGAATAAACATCGGGGCACAATACATAAGATATACAAGTGAATACATTCCAAAGTTACAATTACATCAACAGAAGGTAATGATTAGACACCATAGTAGTTGCATCCATTCATTTTCTTCAGTTTTCAAGTTTGCATGTTTTGGGTTGCATGAATACGAGAAGAGTACAACATGACATTATAACCCCCAGAACTCCCCAGAATAATAACATTACAGGTCGTGGAAGAAACCCACCATTGGGAAGAAGAAAATTCATTGAAGATCTGGTTGCCATAACCAATTCCTCTACTAGAGCTCGCCATCAGGGGTCCTCCATCAGAAGAATCCCAATTACCCCTAGGGTGGAAGCATTAGTTTCCATAGTGGAGAATACAGGAGGAGCTGTGACACCCTCGGGTGTCCCTGTAGAGGAGGGCAGAGTTAGTGTTGTGGGGGAAGGTGATCGAGACATGATCTATCACATCAATGGGAAGGAGGTGACAAAGGAGGAGTGGACACAGTTTCATAAGAAGCGGGAAGATCAGAAGAAATAAAGGTAGGAGAGAGAAGAAGAAAATATGAATAACAGATGCGAACCGAAAGATCATGAAGAGATGATGGGGGAAAATAATCACAATGAAGATGATCCCTCACTTGAGGAGATAGTTGCAACACTCCAGTTCCCCATTCGACAGCCAGTGGGACCAGCCCCCATGAAAAACATATCACCATCAATATTACCTCGATTTCATGTAAAGGACACAAATGATCCAGATGAGTTCGTCTTCGAGTTTGACATCCTTTGTCGCATCTATGACTACACTTCCAACAAGCAGAAGTTAAAACTTTTCCCTACTACTTTGAAGGATAATGCGCTACATTGGTCAATGAGCCTTGGTGGTGAAACTCTCACCACGTGGGACCAAATGAAACAGGTGTTCCTGGAGAAATACCAGGAGTATTGCAACACCAAAGATAAAAGAGAAGAGTTGTTCAAGATGGTACAAAGGGACGAAGAAAGTTTGGAATATTTTGTTGAGAGGCTCTTGTACAATGTGTAGAGGGTTGGACAGACTAATATGGGGTTAGATGTGCTCAGGATAAGCCTACTTTGTGGGATTAGGGAAGATTGCGTAGGTATGTTGAACCTGCTGGGAAAGGGGGATATCTCAAAGGAATCCTTTGAAAATATTGTTGAATTATGCAGAAGGTATTCCAGAGGATCTTCCAGGACCAATAAACGGGATAAATTGGAACGAGATGTCTTCGACAAAACACAGAAGTCATCCAATGGAGGATCCACCTAAGTAGAAATAGACAAACTTCTTAAGAAATTCAAAACAGAAATGATGAGATCCATTTCCTCAGAAATAGATGTCCTGAGAGAGAAGCAAAAACAAGTATTAGAGGATCTAACACTTGGTGTATTCTGCCCCATATGTAGGAAGAAACATCACCTGAAGGAGTGCCCACTCGAGAAATTAGAAGTGTGTCAGCTCTATGAACTAAACCATGATACAAAGGAGTGCCCCTCACTACCTCAAGTGAAGGCAGTTCCACCGGCATAAACTCTAGACGTGGAACCAACCTACTTCATTGCCCAGAAAAATCCTTAGCAACCTCAAAACCAAGGTATGACTCCAGACTCGTTTCCATTTTCGAATAATATGAATAATTGGAATAATATGCATCACATGAATACACAATTCCCTTCACCTTATTCCAACCATCAATGGCATCCTTCTCAACCTCCTATTTATAATTTCAACTCCTGGAACTCTTGGACACAACCACCAAACCAACATAATTCTTGGTCTCCTGGGTGGAGGAACTTACATCTAGGAAACCAGTTTCCCCATAGCCAATATCCTCAACATTTTCCACACCAAAAATTTCCTCACCAACAATACCCTCCTCAACAATACCCTCAGCCATACCAGTAGTACCAACAGCTACAACTGCAACTCTAGAACAATGTTGCACCTAATATGCATATACAACCGCAGCTGCTTGCTCAACCTAAACCCAACCCAAACAATAAAGAATTCCACCAGATTGAGACTGCCAACATGCCCACTTACTCTGTTACTCCAGTTCCCTGTAACGACATACACTTACGATTAGGGAGAGTAGTGGAGCCTCTAGTCATTGAGGATGTTCCATCCTCTGTGTCTGAAGAAAGGATGAACCAACAATACTCATCCCACATAGCAATCCCCATTATTGAGGATGCTGAAATTCCTACCAAGACACCAGCTGAAACAGACAGAGAAAAAACTATTGAAATGTAGCTTACACAACTGATTATAGAACCGCCATATCTTGAAAGACTGACACTACAGAAAGTAGTGGAACAACCTCAGTTTAACCTCTTAGGAGAGTTGAAAAATATGTATGTAAAAATTCCACTATTGCAGGCCCTCCATGATGTGTCTATTTACGCCAAAACAGACTGAGACCTGTGTGTAAGAAAACCAGGTAGAAAACCCAGAGATCCTCCCACTGTCCATGTCATAGGGAAACTATATGAATTGATAATGGGAAAAACTCTCTTGGCCAAATATGATGACCCTTGGAACCCTACTATCATCGTGCAGATTGAGAACACGCAGATACCGAATGTGTTGGTAGATCTTATTAATTCT
The DNA here is from genome assembly GCA_001517045.1 of Pseudotsuga menziesii. Lineage (NCBI taxonomy): Eukaryota > Viridiplantae > Streptophyta > Pinopsida > Pinales > Pinaceae > Pseudotsuga > Pseudotsuga menziesii. Next base: position 558,181 of record LPNX010577830.1, read on the forward strand.
TGCACATGATCTAGGAACTAGGAATCAAAATCATCAAAGAATAATTAACAAATACTCATGAATTGGAAAATAACTGGAACCAAAATAGGTTTCCTCTCTGTATATTTTATAAACAATAATGGGTTACAATTTCCATGCTAAGCAATGGCTTAACTCCATGAATAATTCGAATACCTAAGGGACAATTCGAATTCAATGAGTGAGTCTAGCTTAACTTACTCTTTGCCATGCAATCTCACTCAGTTAACCACTTGACCAAAACTCTAATTGACTCACCAAAACCTAACTGAATTTGGAGTGCAATAAATGACTTAATCTCAACTGAAGGAGATCAAACACATGTCATAGCAAACCAACCATCAAGTGCTAGTACTGCATGACTCCAATGAACCCTGATGAGGTTAACTGAAGCTGAACTGACCATCAGAAGTTGGTGGAGGCGCCTTGTTGACTCCAGTTCATTAAATAATAATAAATAATCATTAAATAATCATTAAATAATATATTTAATGAATGGAGGCGCCTTAATTGACTGTAATTGACTGGTTGAACTGAAAGTAACCACCAGTTAGCAATTAGGTACATTAATGTCACACAGATCACCCCTGGAGTGCTCCAGTTAGCCTCCTTGACTGTAGGTAGGCGTGGGAGTGACTGGGATGATGGTAATTAATGCTCCACTGATGTCAATTAAACTTAGGATAGTGGTTTAACTAGGCCAATTTGACCGAAAGAGTGAGTATGATGGTAAATGTCTCCAACACCCCCCCTTAAGCTATACTCAGGAAGAGTTAGAAAACATAGATGCATAAAATGCTAGGGCCCTGGAAACTAAGGCCATAGGTCACCCTGTACAATAAATTAACTGCTTAATATAACCAAGGAAACGGGAAAAACCTCATGGGAAAAATACCCCCCCTCAAACTAAGCAGTAAATCAAGAATTGGTTCTTCTATGCAGTAGCATCCTGAGATTGTGCATGTGAACCTCTGAATCCAAACTAAATGAATATGTCTGGAGGAATATTCCACTTTGGAAGAAGAACAATGCACTCAACTGAATCAGAAATATAAATAGTCGCACGGTGAAAACTGGACCCGTGTAGAGTAGCTGAAATCATCTGAAGAGAGAGAAAAGGTTCTTGAGGATTCGAACCATGTGTGGAACACTCAAGAAACTGATATGTTGCAGCCTTGAACAGCAAACCATGAGTGGTAAAATCAGCCCCAATTTTTAGGAGCAAGTGTCCATGTGGATGCAGAATGTCTTCCTCTTTACTAGTTCTGTGAGGAGATGAGCTTGTGATCAAAGGTAGAGAATCCCTGGGACTCTGGAGAGTGAATGCTTGAGCTCCATAATCTGATATAGATTCTGAAATATCTAATGAATCAAAAAATAAAATATCAGCAACCTCATAAGAGGAAACTAACACCAAATCCCCATAAGCAAATTTGAAGAAGAATTGCGGTACTTGATTTTTCACACCGGAATTGGTGAGAGCAGCTACAAGCATGACTGAAAGCTCTTGAATTTTAAAATATGAACAAAATAATATCATATCAGAATGTAAATCATATCTAAATAAGTTCACAACAGATCCAAAACTGTGAAATGAAATCAAATCCCCAGCAGCAGTTTTGAAGGAGACTTGTGGTACTTGTTTCTTCACACCGTTGATGAGAACAGCTACAAGCAGTACTGAAGGTTTATGAACCCGAAATTTTGAACCAAGAAATATTAGATCAGATCCAAATAAGATCATATCAGATCCAATAAGGTTCATATCAGATCCAAAATTATGGTCAACCGAGACGGTAGATGCACAGTTTTCTTCTTCTTCAAAATTCTGAATTTTGGTGCATGCAATCCTACAGGAATTCGTTGGAACATCTAGATCATGGGGAGCGAATGGATCACTCTGGTAATCTGATATTTCTTCCAAAATATCCAAGGTATCACATATTTGCACACCAGCAGCAACATTAGAGGAAGAAAATTCAAATTTCTCCTCACTTTCGGAAGCAATTACTAGTAAATTTTGCACAGAATTCAAAGGAAAATCACCGTTGAATGTTTGCATGGAAGTGCAGCAGTATTTTTCTTCAATATCAGAGATTCGAATGTCTTCTTCTGTTTCAGCAATATGAGAAGATGAGATATCAGAGATCTCATGAACTTCCGGAGCATTAGGAGAAGGAGTCACTTCATGGAGACTTTCTTCAATTCGAATTGAATGTGTAGAAGATTTTGCTTCATCTTCATCTTGAACAACTTCATCAGAGAGAGTAGAGGATGAGAGTTTTGAGTGAAGAACTCTTGTGGTGCTAGCTGTGATCTCCAAAGTACTATTATGATCCTCACTGTGCTTGCCAAAGGTTCTGTCCAATATTGGCCATAAATTCTTTGGGTATTTAGCAGAATCAGTAAGGTAGTACAAGCTATCATCAAGGGCCAGACATATTGTTCCAAAATCTCTATCACCGTCATTTAGCCAGTCATTCTCATTCTCATAAGTCTCTCTTCCAATTCCAATAGACACCTCATAGAGACCTCGTCTCTTTAGATATGCAATCATCTTCAACTTCCATTCCGAATAGCTTGTGAATGGGGTGAGAAAAGGGATTGATGAGTCCATTTGAAGTTGTACCTGATAAAACCTGCAAATCAAAACAAAAGGGGCACCGTAAGGTCAGAAAACCTGCACATTTAGGCTTTCATCACACCCAGCATATTCAATCAAGCAAGCTTGATCAACAAGTTCCTTACTTGGGGTATTAAGTGGTAAGCCTTGGCTTCTGGTGCAGTGCTGGATTTTTGAGCTATTGCTCAAATTTCATGGATAAATCTGTCAAAAATCTTGTTTTTGAGAGATTGTTCTTCGTCCCGCTGCATGCTCTGATACCATATTAATTCTTGCACATGATCTAGGAACTAGGAATCAAAATCATCAAAGAATAATTAACAAATACTCATGAATTGGAAAATAACTGGAACCAAAATAGGTTTCCTCTCTATATATTTTATAAACAATAATGGGTTACAATTTCCATGCTGAGAAATGGCTTAACTCCATGAAGAATTCGAATACCTAAGGGACAATTCGAATTCAATGAGTGAGTCTAGCTTAACTGACTCTTTTCCATGCAATCTCACTCAGTTAACCACTTGACCAAAACCCTAATTGACTCACCAAAACCTAACTGAAGTTGGAGTGCAATAAATGACTGAATCTGTACTGAAGGAGATCAAACACATGTCATAGCAAACCAACCATCAAGTGCTAGTACTGTATGACTCCAATGAACCCTGATGAGGTTAACTGAAGCTGAACTGACCATCAGAAGTTGGTGGAGGCGCCTTGTTGAATCCAGTTCATTAAATAATAATAAATAATCATTAAATAATCATTAAATAATATATTTAATGAATGGAGTCACCTTAACTGTCTGTAACTGACTGGTTGAACTGAAAGTAACCACCAGTTAGCAATTAGGTGCATTAATGTCACACGGATCACCCCTGGAGTGCTCCAGTTATCCTCCTTGACTGTAGGTAGGCGTGGGAGTGACTGGGATGATGGTAATTAATGATCCATTGATGTCAATTAAACTTAGGATAGTGATTTATGTAAATTTGAGCATATAGATTTGTAGACAAAAACAAAACTCACAAAGAAGATCTCACAATTTACTCAGCAATTGAAGAATGAAACAGTGCAAAAGGCTTGCAGCTGTGAATGCTTTCATTAATCAAAAAAGTAATTTAGATAATAATTACAATGATGTAAAATGGATTTAATAGCCACAAGCAATTCGAATCCACATGAGGAAGTTCGAATTGATGACTCTACTTGATTGTAGGTAACCAAGACTTGTCTAAATCACAATTGGAGTTCTAAAACACAACTAACTGTTACATTTAGTATTAAATAATGGTTAACTGACTGTGGTAGGTGAGAAAAGCGCCCCACATGTGTGAAATTAATTAAACCATTATTTAACTGAATGTAACTGACTCCTAACTTGTCTTGACTAGTCATCAACTGAAGTTAAGGACCCAGTAGTTAACTGTCCTTGTCTAAATCATAACCGGAGTTCTAAAACACAACCAACTGTTACATTTAGTATTAAATAATGGTTAACTGACTGTGGTAGGTGAGAAAAGCGCCCCACATGTGTGAAATTAATTAAACCATTATTTAACTGAATGTAACTGACTCCTAACTTGTCTTGACTAGTCATCAACTGAAGTTAAGGACCCAGTAGTTAACTGTCCTTGTCTAAATCATAACCGGAGTTCTAAAACACAACCAACTGTTACATTTAGTATTAAATAATGGTTAACTGACTGTGGTAGGTGAGAAAAGCGCCCCACATGTGTGAAATTAATTAAACCATTATTTAACTGAATGTAACTGACTCCTAACTTGTCTTGACTAGTCATCAACTGAAGTTAAGGACCCAGTAGTTAACTGTCCTTGTCTAAATCATAACCGGAGTTCTAAAACACAACCAACTGTTACATTTAGTATTAAATAATGGTTAACTGACTGTGGTAGGTGAGAAAAGCGCCCCACATGTGTGAAATTAATTAAACCATTATTTAACTGAATGTAACTGACTCCTAACTTGTCTTGACTAGTCATCAACTGAAGTTAAGGACCCAGTAGTTAACTGTCCTTGTCTAAATCATAACCGGAGTTCTAAAACACAACCAACTGTTACATTTAGTATTAAATAATGGTTAACTGACTGTGGTAGGTGAGAAAAGCGCCCCACATGTGTGAAATTAATTAAACCATTATTTAACTGAATGTAACTGACTCCTAACTTGTCTTGACTAGTCATCAACTGAAGTTAAGGACCCAGTAGTTAACTGTCCTTGTCTAAATCATAACCGGAGTTCTAAAACACAACCAACTGTTACATTTAGTATTAAATAATGGTTAACTGACTGTGGTAGGTGAGAAAAGCGCCCCACATGTGTGAAATTAATTAAACCATTATTTAACTGAATGTAACTGACTCCTAACTTGTCTTGACTAGTCATCAACTGAAGTTAAGGACCCAGTAGTTAACTGTCCTTGTCTAAATCATAACCGGAGTTCTAAAACACAACCAACTGTTACATTTAGTATTAAATAATGGTTAACTGACTGTGGTAGGTGAGAAAAGCGCCCCACATGTGTGAAATTAATTAAACCATTATTTAACTGAATGTAACTGACTCCTAACTTGTCTTGACTAGTCATCAACTGAAGTTAAGGACCCAGTAGTTAACTGTCCTTGTCTAAATCATAACCGGAGTTCTAAAACACAACCAACTGTTACATTTAGTATTAAATAATGGTTAACTGACTGTGGTAGGTGAGAAAAGCGCCCCACATGTGTGAAATTAATTAAACCATTATTTAACTGAATGTAACTGACTCCTAACTTGTCTTGACTAGTCATCAACTGAAGTTAAGGACCCAGTAGTTAACTGTCCTTGTCTAAATCATAACCGGAGTTCTAAAACACAACCAACTGTTACATTTAGTATTAAATAATGGTTAACTGACTGTGGTAGGTGAGAAAAGCGCCCCACATGTGTGAAATTAATTAAACCATTATTTAACTGAATGTAACTGACTCCTAACTTGTCTTGACTAGTCATCAACTGAAGTTAAGGACCCAGTAGTTAACTGTCCTTGTCTAAATCATAACCGGAGTTCTAAAACACAACCAACTGTTACATTTAGTATTAAATAATGGTTAACTGACTGTGGTAGGTGAGAAAAGCGCCCCACATGTGTGAAATTAATTAAACCATTATTTAACTGAATGTAACTGACTCCTAACTTGTCTTGACTAGTCATCAACTGAAGTTAAGGACCCAGTAGTTAACTGTCCTTGTCTAAATCATAACCGGAGTTCTAAAACACAACCAACTGTTACATTTAGTATTAAATAATGGTTAACTGACTGTGGTAGGTGAGAAAAACGCCCCACATGTGTGCAATTAATTAAACCATTATTTAACTGAATGTAGAGAGCTAGAACTGAATGTAACTGACTCCTAACTTGGCTTGACTAGTCATCAACTGAAGTTAATTGACCTTGGTTGGTTTCGGCACTCCCAGTTGCTTCCTAAATTGTAGGGATTGATCTAGGAGACTCCTAAACTTATGCAATCAAGTGCAATAAGTGGCAGTGAGCCTCAATTAGTGTTCCCCACACTTTGGTAACTGAAACATGTGCCCCAATTTGGTCAAGTTTAACCAATGGTGCTAATGACTATAAATAGACTGGATGGACTCCTGATTTAGACATGACTCCTGATTTAGACATATGACCAAATTTGTTCAAGGGAGGATTAATAATCCTAACAATTTAACTAGGCCAATTTGACCGAAAGAGTGAGTATGATGGTAAATGTCTCCAACAGATCTAGGCGTAGCTATTAACGTTATGACCATAGAAACTGTACGAAAGCTTGGGTTCACCAATCTTCGGCCAACCCTTACCTTTATAGAACTAGCTGACAGGTCCACTATCAAACCCGAGGGAATCATGGATGACCTTGTTGTTTCATTTGATTCGTGGGAATACCCTGCTGAATTCTTGGTTTTACAACCCAAGTCGCAGCTAGGAGGACACCCGCTAATCATGGGAAGACCTTAGTTAGCCATAGTAGATGCTTGCATCAGTTGTCGATCAGGTTCTATGACCATCTCATATGGGACTGAAATGAAAAAACTTACCTTGTATCATCTAGCTCAACCTAGTATAGAAGCTGAAACTCCATTATGGATGGAGCTAGAGGAAGAGGAGGGCATTCAACCACAGTTAACAATAGGGAAGGCCTTGAATTTTAAGGATGAAACAGAGGACGATGCCATTAATAGTTTCATCAGTGAGCCCACTTATGTCAACAAACAAATTTATTAGATCCTGAATAGTACCTTAGGTGAAGAAGAGCAAGAAAATCTCACAGAGGAGACATTAGTCAGTGACACCCACATAATTCCAGTGCTGAAAATTTCCAAAAGTGTTCCAGTTGAGATAAAGCCAGGAAAACACTGAATATCAATCCCAATCTCACTCCTGATGAATAGGAATGCTTGATCAATCTCTTGAAAAAGCATAAGGGGGCATTTTCCTGGGAGTACATGGATATGAAGGGTATCCCTTCTAATTCGTGCACCCACCACATTTATATCAAGAGTGACTCCCGGCCTATTTTTCAGCCACAACGAAGGATGAACCACAATCTTAGGGACATTGTGAAGGAGGAAATTCAAGAACTCTTGGAAGCAGGGTTTATATACCTGATCTCAAACAACGAGTGGGTTTCCCCACTTGTGATAGTACCCAAGAATAATGGCAAATGGAGAGTTTGCATGGATTATAGAGAGTTAAACAAGGAAACACAGAAATATCACTTTCCTCTGCCTTTCATCGATCAAGTACTTGATACCCTGTCTGGGAAGAAGTTCTTCTCCTTTTTGGATGGGTTTAGCAAGTACAATCAAATCCAGATTGCTCCTAAGGACCAAGAAAAGACCAACATCACCTGTCCCTGGGGTACCTTTGCATATAGGGTACTCCCCTTTAGTTTGTGCAATGCACCAGCCACCTTTCAGAGAGCTGTGATCAGCATAAGTTTTGGAGATGATCAATGACAGTTTGGATATTTTCATGGATGACTTTACCCCATATGGCAGTGAATTTGAGGAGGCATTGAAAAACTTAGAGAAGTTTTTAACACACTGTGAGCAGACCCAACTATCTTTGAGCACTGAAAAGTGCCATATGATGATGAGCGAGGGTGTAGTGCTAGGGAAATTTATCTTTGCTGATGGTATCCAGGTAGATCCATCCAAAATCAGGTTAATTGAAAATATACCCACTCCTAGGACACAGAAAGAGGTACATATCTTTTTAGGGCATGTTGGTTATTATAGAAGATTTATTGAAGGGTAATTGAAAATATCACCGTCGATAGCCAATCGCCTGCTCGTGATGCTCTAAGAGGCCTTGGCCATGATCCTTCAGCTGTTGTCATGGTCGAATGGAGCCACGATGATGAAGGAAGTGGAAGTGGGTGACATATTCGCATTCAAGCTCTGGAAATGCGATCATGTGTCGGTTGGTTGGGCCTTGGCGAACCTTGGAGCTGGAGAATTCACCATGGGTGTCGAACACATTGTGCCACTTGACACTCACCCCTCTAGAGTAGATCAAGAAGTCCATTTCAGTCAGGCAAGCCGAGCTATCACTGATGACAGTTGAGGAAGAGTGCTTGGCCATTTATATGCATGTGTTTTGTATGTAAGTCTGCCATCCTGGTGAGTTATCCATCCCTGCACCTTATTGTCGAACTTCTGAGCAATCGCAACTAAAATCCTTGTAAACGAGTGAGTTTTATGCATGCCTTGAGAGTGGAAAGGTTATATAGGTCAACTGACTTGATTCATATCAGAAAAACCTAAAAACATTGTAAGTTACCAGGCATCCTCGAGCTACAACCTAGAGGAGTTTCCTGGAGTGATAACAATCTGGCGCCGTTGCCAGTGAGAGGAGACTGAAGCTCAACTTCCCTGGGAGACAACATAGATCCATGCTTTGATGATAGAACGCGATTAGACACTATTATGGTTGTAATAATCTATCTGGCGACTCCATTGATATAAGGTGGATTTAAGAAGACCAAGTACTAGAAAAAACCCAAAGGGGGCACCAACAACATCTGTTTCAGATTCAAAAGAAATTTTGAGGAAAGTTAGGGCTTTACTAAGACAAACCAGCAGTGCTGCACAAAAAGATACATCAGGTATTTCAACAAATATTTCTGCTATTATTTCTTCTGTTGAAACATACAATCTCAAGAATTTATAAATGCATCAGAAAAGTTTAGGGTCTGGGCATCTTCAAGCATGGTTGCTTGTAAAGATCTCATCCCTGGCGACTCCATGAAAGACGAATTCAGTGGCAACTCCACAATATTAAGATGTCAAAAGCATTTGCTGCTCTTTTGGCCCGGAGGTTTGCACCTCTTGAATTCTCTTCCATTCCTAGTTTCCCACTTCCAGTACCTGATATGTACGAATGGGGAAATGTTTTACCTGTCTTCAAGGAGGAGGAAGAAGACAATCCTGCAGAACACCTCCTCAAGTTTCACAAATGCATGGATATATTAGATCAACAACATGAAGATGTTCGTATGAATATGTTCATGTATTCATTATATGGTGATGCACGTCAGTGGTATTTTTCTTTACCTCCTTCCAGCATTTCATCATTGAAATATTTTCATCGAGCATTCACTGAGCACTGTAAAAGGTACTATCCAGATGAGTTTGCATTCGATAATTGTTGTGAAGAATATAAGTTGCATTCTTAGGATGAAAAGGTAAATAGAGAAGAATATCTCCTTCAAGAGCTACCTCATCTCTCTTATGATCTTGACAATGAGGTACTTTCCCATAAACATAAACTAGAAATGAATTATAAAGGAGTTGAAGGTTTTCCTACCATCATTAAATCTGATTGTGGTGAATCTGAGGAATTGATTTCTTTGACTATACATGGAAATTATCAGCTTTTTGCTGGTCAAATGATCATTGAAATCAGTCAGGGTAGCTCCCAGTGTCCAGATTTGCAAATCAAGGAAAGTTGCAGTAACCAAGAGGAGAAAGATTTCCATGGACTATCTAATCTCCATCTAGAACATATGGAAGATATTCCTTCTCCTTATGAACATGTTGCTTAGAATCATGACAAGGAAATAGGTAATATTTTTCCATATCTGTTTCAAAATTTAATTGCTGATACTCCTATATGAGAGCCTTCATCTCTGTCATTAGGATATTATCTTGATGCTCCTATATTCAACAAATACAGTAATGAGGAAGAAGAGGTTAAAATTTGTGAAGACTTATCGTTTACTCAAAGTTCATCTAGTTCTTCTTTTCAGTAGAGAGATGATAAAAAAGGTGTGAATGACGTGATAAATGCTTGTTACGAATCTGCTGCTCAAAAGTCCAATACAGATATTTTTAGTTTTGGTATATCCTACAAAGATATTATTATAGAAGAGGAAATTGTTAGCTGTGATAAGCCAGCCTATCATCATGATGAATTCAGATTATGTGAAGGGGAGCAGAAAGATTCAGATCAACTGTTGAGCTTGCATTTTTATCAAACAAAGGTTGGGCAGTCCACATTCAACATTGACATCAGTGAAGGAAAAGATCAACATCATAAAATGGTATTTCCTATTGGTTTTTATGACCCTATTGCTGATTATCTGGAACTTATAAGAACTGTAGATATAAAAATATTTTTGTCAGGTGATGGCTTGTTCCGTCACCCTTTGAAACTACATTGTTGCATGCTAGAGTTTCATTTATTTTTCAGGTCAAGATCAAGGATAAGTTTAGCAGAGCAACTTCTGACATGGCTTCATTGGAAGCATGATGTCACGTGAAAAGAACCCTCTACTGATTAGAATTAGGAGTAGGAATAGATAGGAAAATAAGCTCTTAATATGAGCAGCTAGGTCATTTTCAGTTGTTTTCATGAATAAGCAAAGCGGGCTACAGGAAGGGTGCAATAGATCAGTTATAAAAGACAAATGACTCCATGCCCAATGGAACACTAGAAGATAGCTTAAATTATTCTTTTTTTAGGAAAGGCATTTTGGTATGGGGTTCTTGGGACCTCACTGGGAGGTTCCCATCCCCAAGTAGGAGCCAGATGTTATCTCCCAAAATAATTTATTTTTATAGTATGAAGAATTTAACTCATGCAATGAAGTATATGAATATCACTAACAGTTTGAAAGACTCTGTTTTTTATCTGGGTAAAAATTTCACAGGTTGTAGCTTTTGGTGGCTTGGGCGAGTATCCGAACATCTCATTAGCCACTGAAAGTTGGAATATAAACAACAGGTGGAAAACCCTTTCAGTGGTTAGACATATTGCTAAATTTTTTACTACCATTGGAACCTTTTTAAACAGCAATCAGAGGTGTAGTCCTCTATTATGCCGACGTTTCGGAGTTTTAGTCCGCTACAGCGCCGCCACTACGGAGAATCTAGTGGTTTAAAGTTTCGATGGTTAGTGGTTTAAAGTGTTGATGGTTAGTGTTTTGGAGTTTCGATCACCGACGAAGAGTTTAGTGGCTAGAGCATCCGATCGCCGACAGATTAGTGGCTAGTCTTTTCGATCGCCGATGCTTAGAAATTAGTGATTTGAACCGCCGACATTGCGGTAGCGCTCAGGTCTAAGGCGCCAATGGGATAGTGGCTAGAGCTTCTAATTTCTGATCACAAAGCTAGTGGTTTAAAGCTCCGACACTGTGGCAGTGTTCAGATAAGAAGTTCTGACACATTAGTGATTACAGCTTCCGATCTTCGACAAGCTAGTGATGGAAAGCGACGATACGTTCAGGTTTGGAGTGTCGATGGGATAGAGGACAGAGCTTTCGATCGCTGATGCATAAACCATCGTGACGTTAGTCATTTGAGGCGCTGACACTGCGGCAGCATTGAGGCTTGGGGTGCCGATCGACTAGAGGACATAACTTCTGATTGTCAATGCATAAACCGTAGCGACGTTAGTCATTTGAGGCGTCGACATTGCGGCAGCATTGAGGCTTGGGGTGCCGACAGGTTAGAGGTCAGAGCTTCCGATCGATGACAAGGTAGAAAATTTCGGCGGATTAAACAAGAAAGGTCACGTCAGTTAACCGCTGAAACACTGGATTTTGGCGGCAAGTTTACACTAGACCAACAGCAACGATCACTAGCAACCACTTCAGTTATTAAATGTTCGCTCAATGAACTAGATCTTCGAAATAGATAGACAAATAGTTAGCTACGGTTTTAAACCCTAATTTGGAAAAAACTATCACTTCTGAGTATTTTTTGTGAAAACAGATCGAAGTTTCAAGATTTGTCATTTTTGTAGAAGGCTATAAATTCCATGATCGATTTTATAATAGAGGTTCAACTTCAGGGATTTATAAGCCAATAATGCTTTCAAGCTTCTCATTTTACTTATTCATGATATAAGCTCTTTTGTTGTGATCAGTTCAGCCATCATCTCTTTCTTTACTGTATTTATGCTTGAATGTGTATTTAGGTCATTTCAGATTGATTAAAAAGATGATAGCTATCATCCTATTGGTTTATTAGTGCTATTTGATTTATAAATACCATCCTCATTAGGATTTATCCATTTATATGCACGTGTTTTGTATGTAAGTCTGTCATCCTGGTGAGTTCTCCATCCCTGCACCTTATTGTCGAACTTCTGAGCAATCGCAACTAAAAGACTTGTAAACGAGTGAGTTTTATGCATGCCTTGAGAGTGGAAAGGTTATATAGGTCAACTAACTTGATCCATATTAGAAAACCCTAAAAACATTGTAAGTTACCAGGCATCCTCGAGCTACAACCTAGAGGAGTTTCCTAGAGTGATAACAAATCTCTATTTCGAAAACGGTGGTCCGTCGGAAGAAATCTTACCCTCTCGATCATTTAGAAGCCAACACCCACCATTGACTTGCATGCCTTGGAATTCTCTTGCGGCCGTGATGGCGTAGATGCTGACTCATCGCGCTACACACATCTGGGTAGCCGAGTGTAAGAAAGACAGGAAAGAGGATGAAGAATACGAAAGTCTAGTAGAAATGATTTCGTATGTCGACATCCTCGCAGCTGTCACAAAACATTCGAATCTCCTCCTCAATTCTTCAACGAACTGATACCGAGAACTGACTCTTCCTTTCTGTTGTGTGTTGGATTCTCTTGTAAACAAAATTTTGTGCTCTACAAGTTCATGGAGAATGCATGTTTCTTGTTTTTTCCAGATTTTGGATTGATCGAGCACATTGCAGGCCCTTTTGGAGGTATTAAATCGCTTGTGAGACTCTTCAAGAAACATAGTATTATGTGTTTCCAATCAAATTTGAGTATGTTTGGAGACTTCAAAATCATGAACAAAGTATTCCATGAAGTTTGTATAAATTTTATCTATTTTGTAATAAATTCTATTTTCTTGGTAAGTTTATTAGTGTTTATTAAATAGTCTAAATGTTATAAGATTTAGAATTTTTTTTTACTATCATTTGAATTTAGTTTTTTTTTAAAGAAAAAAACCTAGTACTTTTGTTATTCATGGAGAATAAAAAAGTATTAAAACAGTTTTATCAGTCTTCCAAAACTAATCAGTATGATCAGGCCAACTTACTACCATCACAAGGCAATCCAGAAGGACACATACCAATCATATGTAATAAAAAACAAAACAAAAAACCCATAATGTCCATAAAGGACTACAATTTATGAGTTAAATCCCCAAAAATATCAAGGACCCACTCTATTCAACATAGTTCTCAACAATTTCTTCCCAGTTGAGGAGGCCTTTACAACTTTGAAGAGTTTATTTCCATAGAGCATCAACTTCTATATTCAATTCTTGAAAGACATAATCAATATTGATAGCATAAAAGCAAGAAAGGACTTTAATCTTCACCACCAGTTTTGAAGATCAGCCACCTGTAACTTATAACAATAGTTTGCCCAATTCACAATTACCTTGGAATCCTCAAATTTTTTTAAGGATCAATTCGGAACATATGAGCCAATTTAGATAGACACCATAGTGCCAACAACTCAACCTTTGTGTTGGTACCAAGTCCACAATTCAATTTAAATTTGAAGTAATGTTCCTTGTTAAGCCTTGAAACCACCCAGTAACACAAATCCCATTTTGAGCAGCCCCATAGAAAAAGTATGTAACCTCAAGAGAAAGGAAGCTCCACCACATGTATGGGTATAACATTTTTGGATTCAACTTTAAAATATCCTTTATACAAAGGAACAATTTCCAAATGGCAAGCATAAGGATCCATAATGTTTTCCTCAATACAAAATATAATTTATGATTTTCGATATTCTTGAGGAAATGAAGACAGGTAAAGTCGTGTACATAAACATTCATGTATCATTCAAGATTTTTTTTTTAAGGATTGACATCCCCAAGTATGTGAAATGTTAAGAGAGTTACAAACAATCTTTCATACTTATTTTTATACTTACACATACACTAAGTGTTCAACACTCTTCCTTGCATAATGCATACATATTATATATATATATTAGGCTTCACACATCCTCTTTTTATTAAATTGTCGCAAGTTTCAATCTTTTGTTAAATTGTAGTTTTTTTATTTATCAATTTTTTTAAATGTATACATAGAGTGTACACCTTCTAATATCATTATTTTATTTAATTGTACAATTCTAACAACTTAAATATTTATTATTTTATCGATTTTTCTTAATTTTTAATTAATTGAAAAAATCCAAAATCTTAACATCAATCCAAAATTTTAACATTATTTTGCAAATAAATAATTATTTATTTATTTATAGTTTTAAATATTATATAAAAATATGTTCATAGTAAATCTGTCACCATTAAAGAAACTCTGGTGTACCCTGAAGCACGTGAAGCTAATCCAAGGGAGTCAAATACTTTCCTCCATACCGTGAATTCAAATGTCCGAGGAATTCAAATGTACAGATGTGAAAAGATGGAGATATTCAAATACCTGAAGCATGGGAGATTATTCAAATGTCCAATGAAATCAAATGTAGCGATGTGAAAAGAGGGAGGTTATTTAAATGCACATATGCTGTACATAAGTTTGTATAAAAATTCAAATATGTAAAGTTGTAAAATTGTTTGGAATTTGATTTACTTTCTTTGTTTCTTATGTAAGTCAAATTCAATTATGCAAAGTTGTAAAATTGTTTGGAATTTTATTTACTTTCTTTGTTGTAAAAGTCAAAATCTTTTTTTTTCCAATTATAATTTTAAATATAAGGTAGGTTCATGTAGCAACATTTTAATCATTAATTTTATTTATTATATATTAAAAAGTGATATGATGATTAATATAGTATAAGTGTAAGTATGTTTATGTATCAACTTTTAGCTTAATAATTTAATTTATTATACATCAAGTAATGGTTTACCAATTAATATAGTGGTTAATTTATTTCTTATGTCATTTAAGTGTTGATGGAAAGCAACAGACTATTTTAAATAGAATGAAAGCTAAAAACAAGTGCAACTTTTGTTTCAAGTTTATGGACGAATATGGAGTACCCGCATTGAAATAACACGATCCCTGGTTCGTTTTGGCCGTGACGATGTGGCCTCTTTCTGTAGGCGATATTTGGGATGGATCTTCCCTCGGATCCAAGCCTGGAGGAATGCAGGAAGCTTCTTGACGTGGCCTTCAGGGCTCTTGTGGCCTCCACACCACCTCCTCCCCCTTCTGCGTATGATGCAGGTGATGGTTTTTTCAAGCGGGTTGATGCCCCCATAATCAGATCATGTCGGTTGCTTGAAGACTAAAAGCCCTTGCTTTGAGTGAACGAGGTTTGATCGAACATTTTACCGGGATTTGGCCATCGCCAAAAACAATGGATTTTTGGGTTAAAAAAACTGGATGCCATTGCCAATTAGAGGAAATTTGGGGTCTAAAATGGGCCTTATAAGAAAATGTGCCAAAATAAGTTTTTGTGAGTTGGACTTCAAGAACCAATAGAATTTCAATAAAATAAGTCAACCATAATGGTTGAATTGAAATATTTGTCATTAAAAAAAAATAATTTTTTTGTTCGTATTTTCGACATATCTCATTGTGTTTTTACTCAAATTTCGATTGGGAGAGCTCGTTGGATGCGGAATTTGATTCCGCATCCAACGAGCTCTCCCAATCGAAATTTGAGTAAAAACACAGGGAGATATGTCGAAAATACGAACACAAAAAGTAGTTTTTTTCTTTCTTGCTCCAAAATTAATCAATATTATTTTATTATTTTAACTATAATTTTATTATTTTAACTATAATTTTATTATTTTAACTATAATTTTATTATTTTAACTATAATTTTATTATTTTAACTATTATTTTATTATTTTAACTATTATTTTATTATTTTAACTATTATTTTATTATTTTTCTTAGGAGGCCCATTTTAGACCCCAAAACTTCCTCTAATTCGGATTTACGGGGCTTGCACCATTGCTTCTATGGTAAGGGCTTCTTCACCATTTTGTTCGAAAACAAGGACGACAGAGACCTCATATTCAGAAGTGGGGCTTACTTCATGGGCCCTCGGGGGTTAATATCTAAATTAGTAGAGTTTATCTTTTGATTTAGAAAAGGATGTGCCTTCTGCGGTTCAAGTTTGGGTTCGCCTCCCCCATCTCCCATTACATTGTTGGAACAATGAAACCCTCTAGGAAATAGGAAACTCTCTTGGAAAATACATTGAAAAGGCAGAACCGAAAGGCCCTCTCTTTTCTTGCGCAAGGATCTGTGTAGATGTTGACCTAGAAAAGTGACTACCTGAAATGGTAAGCCTTTGCATGGATTATTGGGAGCATGCACAAAAGGTTGATTATGAGAAGTTTCCTTTTAAATGTAAGAAATTCCATGAGTATGGCCATTTTTTCAAAAACTTCCCTAAATAAGTACAACAAAATCCTGAAAAAACTCAAGAAGAAGGTTGACAACAAGTGAGGAAAGGAAGGAAAATGACCTCTTCAAACCCTGAGCCAAAGGATTTGCATTCAGAGAAAGGCAAAGCACCAACGTAAGGAGAAAAGGAGGTCACAACAAGCAACCATTTCAATATTTTGAATGTAGAAGAAGGTGAAATCATCATGAATGAAGTGCCTCTAGTTGAAGACATTTCAAAATGCCACAACGCCTTAGCAAGAAACAACATCCCTTCCTTTTCTGCCAGAGAAGAACGACTAGATACAACAATTGAGGACTCCCCAACACCTGGAGGATATTGGGATGAAAGGGTAAAACAAAGCAGAGTCTCCTCATTTTCCCTCTCTCCTGACTGTTCTTCAAATGGGTCATAAGAGATCCTCAAACCAGTCCCAAACACCAGAGGAAGAAAGTCACAAAGATACCACAGAGAGCAGGAAGCAGAGAGAGAAATGGAACTCGGAAGGAAACAAAGCATTGAGGAAACAAAGCTTCTTCAAAACCCCTAAAATACATGGAAAGCAGATGAAAGGTCTAGAGTAAGGCCTCAATCAGCCAAGAAGTAATGAAAATTGTCTCTTGGAATTGCAAAGGACTGGGCATAACAAACAAAGTGGAAGCAATAAAAGACATCATTAAATATGAAAGACCAGACATCCTTCTTATCCAAGAGACAAAAATGAGCGATGCAGAAGTTTATGCGCTTTCACATCTCTTTTGGAAAAACAACTAGGGAAATGCTATAAGCTCCAGATGTGCCTCATGAGGAATAACTAGCTTTTTCTCAAGTAAGTATGTTATAAAAACTGTTAAGGAAAACCAACACTGGCCCCTCATCGAGTTTCAAGAAAAATATGATCCAAATATGTATTATGTATGAAATGTGTATGGACCAACACATTATAGGGACAAGCAATAATTTTGGAATAACCTCTCTACTCTAAAAGAGGATCTGAAAGGGAGATATCTCATAATCGCTGGTGATTTCAATTCTACCAAAGCTCAATCAGAAAAAGAAGGGGTTGCAGTGTAAGAGATCCCTATGGGGAAAACATGGAGGACTTTATATCTGAGTTGGATCTTCTAGATCCACCATTAAAAACAGAAAGTATGCTTGGAGTAATAGAACGCTGTACGTGGGATACATTGTGGTCAGACTTGACCGTTTCTTGGTAAGCACATCTTACCTTCAAAAATACATCCTCCCTGCTTCCTTTTCTTTACCCTTAGCAACTTTGTATCACAAGCTGATCTCCTTGCTGCTCTCCAACTCTGCAAACTAGGCCCCATCCCCTTTCATTTTAACTCCTCTTGGATTCACGAGGAAAAAATCACGGGCTTAATTAAGAATGCTTGTAGCTTGTCTTGCGTTGGTTCTCCTAGCTTCATTTGGGAGAAAAAATTAAGAAATGTTCGCTATGAGATGAAAAATTGGGTGAAATCAGAGTATAAAACTCCTAGAAGTAGGAAAATTCAGCTTCAAACTGGACTTGCAGCCCTCCAATCCAAGATGGAGAATGAAGAAATTACCTTTCTTCTTATCAGTCAAGAAAAATATTTGAACCATAAGATCCTCAACGCATCTAGATATGAGGAAGAGGAATTGAGGATGAAGTCCAGGAAAATTTGGTTAAAAGGTGGGGATAGTAACACAGATTACTTCCACAAGCAAACAAAAGCAAGGCTCAACTTCAACATGATCAAATAATAAAAGGATAGAGATGAAAAAAGGATGGTGGAGTAGGAAGAGATTAAGAATCACATTTTCTAGCATTTCAGAGATCTCAACATGGATAAGGATGAGACTGATCCCTTAGCGCAGGGCGACCTCCTATTTGGAATACCTTCTATTATTTCAGAACAGGATAAAAAGGATTTATCAAAATCCATTATGGATTTCAAGATCAAAGATGTCATTTGGTCCTTACACGCTGACAAGGCTCCCGAGTTGATGGATTCACCATTAATTTTTATAGAGTAGCAAGTTGGGATATCATTAAGGAAGATTTGAAAAGGATGCTAACTTGGACGAGGAAAAAGGATAAGATTGGGGGGGCCACCAAATCTTCCTTTCTTTCCTTGATACCAAAAGAAAAAAACCCCATGACAATAGATCGCTTTAGGCCTATTTCACTTTGCAATACCTCATACAAAATCCTGTAAAAAATAATGGCCATAAGAATGAAGAAAATCATGGGAAAGTTAATCTTAGATATTCAAGGAGGACTTATTGCCGGGCGTCAAATCCTTGACAACATCATTATTGTCCAGGAAGAAATTCACTCCAACATGGAACGCAAGCAACAAGGTACGGCTATAAAGCTTGATATGGCTAATGCTTTTGATAGAGTAAATCACTTCTTTCTCTTTGAAATCATGTCAAAGTTTGGCTTTTCTATAAGGTTTATTAGATGGATTAAGGCTTGCATCAGCATCCCATGTATTGCTCTGTTGTTAAATGGTAGGCCAACCAAGTTCTTTCAAGCCACTAGGGGCATCCACCAAGGCTTCCCACTGTCTCCATATCTCTACATTTTGGTCGCTGAATCTATGAGCATAAAGCTACAACAACAGTAAGACAATGGGGAACTTAAAGGCTTGAAAATTGCAAGAGGATTCAAACCTGCAAACCATGTGCGATTCTCCAATGACACCATTTTTCTTGGGGGTGCGTCCACGATTATAGAAGAAAGGTTCAAAAGAGTTCTCTCCACCTTCCTCAAAGCATTGGATGGTAATGTTAATGTGCTAAATCAAAAGCTTATGGATGGAATTGCCTCCCTGGAACCATGACGAGGATATCAAGAATCCTTGGATTTGAGGGAGTAACAATTTGGAACTCATTTAGGTATTTCAACATTCCCATATTCAAGGGGGGGAAAAGGAGGTAGAATGGCATGGTCTGATCGACAAAATAAAAAAAATCAATTCTTGGGGAACCAGATGACTCAACTCAGCAGGAAAATTAGTCCTTATAAAATCCATCCTATCTGCCTTTTTGATTTATGTCTACTCAATGTCATTAGCACCTAAGCAAATTATATAGGAAATCAAGAGATAAATCTAGATATTTCTCTTGCAAGGAGGCAAGGTTGCCAATACAAAAAAAATCAGTTTGATCGACCGGGACACTGTGTGCATCACAAATCAATGTGGAGAAGCGGGAGTAGGAGATCCTTTAATCATGAACTTAGCCCTTGGCGCAAAAATATTATGGAGGGTAATCTCTGGTGAAAACACTTGGTGGAAAAAGGCCCTTTAGAAAAAATACATGTAAGGCACTAGACAAAAATGTGTTGAGAATATAAATACGAGCAGAGTTGGGTCTCTTATTTGGGATCTCTACAAAAAGGAAGCTTACATCATTCAAGACAATATTCATTGGACAACATGGAATGACAAATGAGTCAAGATTTGTCATGACAGACTTGGTTTGAGCTCCCCAACTAATTTTCGCCATGAACTAAATGATCTTAAGGTTTGGTTTGATCGCAACAACATCAACACCATCTACTATATTTCTGCCTCGACAATTAGTGGTAGATGGGATGGATGGAAGAAACTTGAACTTCCAACGCATATTCAAACCAATTACAGAGAATTCCCTTCACTTCTGCACAGGAAAGCCCCAATTCAGAAAAAAGTTAAAGACAGTTGGGGTTGGGGAAAGACGGGTTCATACACGGTGAATGAAGGCTAGCATTTGGTTTACAAAAACATGTTGATTTTCTTTAAATTGATTAGATGATATCTTAAAACATTTAGTCACTAGAAGATCACTGAAAGAAGAACATGCACAGAAACATAAGAACACAAGAACACAAATATTTTCCTCGGGGAAACCATAAGGGAGAGAACCTCGTAAAACTTCCTTAGTATATAACTCAACCAGTCAGTGTAAAACCTAGACAACAACTGCTCTCTTCTTACCGGCGCACTAATCCTTCTCTCTCTTGCTATTTCAACTTGAGTGAGTGTGTCCAAATGGAGAGGAGCACCTCCCTATTTATATTCTTCAGTTGACTTGACTACTAACCTAGCAGGGATGACTTCTCTAACTAAATCGGCCCACTTGACAACTTGGCACCACAAAATAACATTTATTATATTGACACTTGGGTACTATTGACCCGAATTACATTCGAAGGTCTACATTTATTCTTTCAATGACACTAACAAGACAAAATTCATCTCCTGAGGGATGAATACAATACACCTTGGAATATCTTCCGAAGTTACAATAATTTAATACTCCCTCTTAACTAGGAAGGTATTCAACATTTGTTACTACAAATGTACAACTGTCTGGTGAGACTCTATATGTCATAGGAAGTTTTGGAACATTGTCTAACATCTTCATCATTGGTCTAAGTTGTAACATCTTCTGTAATCTTTATCTTTTGTATTTTCTTATACATCTTATATTTGTATTCTACTGAATCATCTTCTGGACCATCTTCTGTAGGCTTCATCTTACGTACGCTCTTGAACATCTTCTATTTGTCTTCTACTGAATCATCTTCTGGACCTTCTTCTTGAAGCATCAGTATGTGAATACTGAATCATCGTCTGTCGGTATCGTCATTGTATGAGTATTGGATCATATTCTATCAGATCAGTATGTGGATACTGAGACATCATCTATAACTTTATTATCTACAATATCTGTGTAAGGATACTAATAACATAAACAATCAGCATTATCCTGTTAGTGCTAAAAAAACTCAACATCAACTGATGCCAGAACATCATCTACATAACCAACATAGAGATGCTAAAACATTGATACCATGATCAGTATAAGAATATTGAAGTAACATTTAACTACAATCATCAGTGTATCATTACTGATACGAACTCAATCAATCAACTGATCAATGATCAATACTGAAGCAAACAAACATCACAACAATACTAACTAACAACATCTCAACAATCACCAGTATAACAATATTGCAACAATAATCATCGACAACCATCATCATATCAAATAATCATCAAGTATATCATCAATCATCAACAACTAACAGTATAGAAATACTGCACCAATCATCAAGCCTCTTGGAAATCATTAATAATCAACAATCATCAACAACCAACAATATATTAATACTGCAACAATCATCAAAAATCAACAATAAAGAAATACTGAGCATACATCTTTCCCTTCATCTTCTCAGAGCAACATCATGATGAGTTATCTGGTAGATCCATCCAGGCATTTTGTCTAACTTACTAACTCTTTCGAGCCAAAAAATCCTAGCTAGACAGATGGATCTCCCTGGGGACCAAACAAGACTTGTCTGGCTTACTAACCCTTTCGTGCTAAACAAGCCTATCCATACATACCAATCCACCTAGAATCAACATGCCTTGTCTGGCTTACTAACCCTTTCGGGCCAAACAATCCTAGCCAGACATACCCTCCTCTAGACTGACCTACTCACCATTGCATCCATCATCTACTGTCACTCCCTCTTTTGAGAGAGGTCCTTTCGAACTACACCACTCTTGTCTCGAAAGTATTCAAACTTTACACAAGCCATAGGCTTAGTCTTCTACTTGTTCCTTGGTGGGAACATACTTGAGCTTTACAACTCCCTTCTGAACCATATCCTGAATGAAATGATATTTGATCTCAATGTGTTTTGACTTATCATGAAACACGAGATTCTCTGTCATCTTGATACAAATCTGATTATCACAAAGGATATCAGTTACATCTATCGCTGCATTGAATAATCTTGACAACATCTTTTGAATCCATACTGCTTTGCTACAAGTTGAACATGCTGTAATGTATTCTACCTCTGCTGTACTAAGTGCAATACTGGTATGATTTCTACAGAACCAAGAGATCATTCCTGATCCCAAACTAAAACTAAATACTGATGTACTCTTCCTATCTTTGGAACTTCTGCCGCAATCTAAATCTGCATATCCATGCAACTTGATTTCTCCACTGGATGTATATTTGATCCCATAATCTAAAGTTCCCTTTAGATATCTCATCACATGTTTTGCACCAATCAGGTGAATGTGTTTAGGATTCACCATGTACTGACATAAGGTGTTTATTGCAAAACATATATCTGGTCTTGCATTGGTTAGGTACATTAGTGAACCAATGATATGTCTATATAGAGTGGCATCAACAGCTTCTGAAGTGTCACCATTCAATAGCTTCAAACTAGTAGTCATCAGAATAGTCATAGCTTTACAATCAAGCATTCAAAATCTCTTTAATATTTCAACAATATATTTTCCTTGATTTAGAAAAATCTCATCTAGATGTTTCCATACTTCAATACCTAGAAAGTAGTGCATCATTCCAAGGTCTTTCCTTTCGAATTCTACACTGTGCAGCAAGCCTCTTCTTGCATTCGATAATCGACTTATCTTCTCCTGTCAAAAATAGATCATCTACATATAACAACAAAATTAAAATTCCATCTTCATCAACCTTATAATAGAGGTTGGAATCTTCTTTACTCTTACTAAAGCCTAAGCTCATTAGGAATCCATCGATCCTTCCATACCATGCTCTAGGTGCTTGCTTTCATCCATACAATGCTTTCTTTAGTCGACATACATGAGTCTTATGATCATTGATCTCGAATCCTTGCGGCTGTTCGATATAAAATTCTTCTTCAATCAATCCATTTATAAATGTCATCTTCATGTCCATTTGATGTAGCTTCCACTTCATGTTGCATGCTAAGGAAAGGACAGTTCTTATTGAGGTGTATCTAGCTACTGGGGAAAATGTTTCTTCATAATTAATTCCCTCTTTCTCAGAGAATCCTTGGGCTACAAATCTTTCCTTGTATTTTTCTATACTTCCATTTGTTGAGTGTTTGGTTTTGAATATCCACTTTGAGGATACCACCGACTTGTCCTCTGGTCTAGGTACTACTTCCCACACATCATTCTTCATAATGGATTGGTATTCCTCGACCATTGCATCAACCCACTCCTTTTGTTTTATTTCCTCTTCAAAACAAGTTGGTTCTTTATCGACTAGAGCACACATCAAGACCATATAACCGGGATATGACTTTGGCTTCTTTCTCTCTCGGATGGCTCCTTCAGGAGCACCATGTCTGTTTGCTTCTTCAATTACTTCACGAGCCCAAGAGGTTTTTCTCTTCCGAGAAATCAATTCATTTGGTAAATCTTCAGGTAGTTGGGGCTCTGTCATATCATGCTCTTCAGGTATCTAATCTTCTTCTTCAACTCTGACTTCTTTAGGACCTTCAATAATTTTGGGAGTTTCATGCTCCTCTTCATCTTCCTTGTATTTTGTTGATTTTATGAAGGCTGCATCTTTGTCAAATGTAACATCTCTTTTAAGTTCAATTCTACGGTATCTTGGGTATATCTTTGATAAGATTTTGATTTTTCACTATATCCTACTAAAAATCCTTTCTTTCCTGAAGGATCTAACTTTGATATTTTCTCCTTGGGAATATGAATGTACACAGGACAACCAAAAATATTTAGATGACTTACCTCTGGTCTTTCTCTGGAAAACATTTCTTTTAGAGTTTTGTTCCCAAGGGCATTGTGAGAGATTATGTTATGTACATATATTGTTGTTCTTCCTGATTCTTCCCACAGGTACATTGGGAGATATTGATCATGTATCATAGCTTTCACAACTTCCATGATGGATCTATTCTTTCTTTCTACCACACCATTTTGTTGTGGATTGTAAGGAATGGTGAGCTCCCTCTTCATCCCTGATTCTTTACAGAAATCATTGAAATCATTTGAAGTAAACTCTCCTCCATTATCTGACCTTAGAATCTTTATTTTCTTCTCATAAAGGTTTTCTACTAGGGCCTTAAACTCTTTGAATATTTCAAACACTTCATCCTTATTTTTCAAGAAGTATATCCAGGTCTTTTTGGAGTAGTCATCAATGAAAGAGGCATAGTAAGAGTACCCACTTAATATAGTGGTTTGCATTGGCCCACAGATATCAGATTGAATAATATCTAAGATCCCGCTTTCCTTACTATCACTTTTTGGAAAGGGATTCTTAGTATTCTTCCCTTGTGCAAATCCCTTGCACACTCCTCCATGTTCTATATGAATTTCTGGTAAACCAATTACCACCTTACTTACAATTAGAAGGGCTTTGTGGTGAACATGAGCAATCTGTATATGCCATAGCTCACATGGGTTAATGATACTGGTTGCTAATGCAGAATCTATATGTCCCTTCAGTTTGTAGAAACCTCCTTCTTCAACTCCAATCTCTACTGCATTATTGATAGTATTGCCTTTGGTCCACATGAGGAATTTTCCATCTACAAAGGAAACTCTAAAGTATTTCTTGTATAAAGCTGAAATGGAAAGAATATTCTTCTTTAGTCTTGGGACATATACTACATCCTTCATTTTCATAGGCTTTCTAGAATCCAATTTATAGGATGCTTCTCCTAACCCTTTAATGGGATATTGGGAATCATCTCCAAGCATCACTTTGTGTGGGGATTCCTTTTTTTCAAAGCATGCGAGTGACTCCTTGAAACCAGTCATGTGCTTGGAGGAACCACTACCAATCAGACATATATCATTTCTTGGTGAGACTAATCCAATTAGGGAAGAGATCAAAACATATTCTTCACTGGAGTCTTCATCCTTCTTTTCTTCCTCTTCTACTTCTTGATCACTGTCTTTAGCAGCATGTGCTTGAAACCTTCTCATCTTCTTGATTCTTTCTGATATCATGGGACACTTAATGGCAATGTGTCCTAACTTGTAGCAAGTGAAGCATTCAAAACTTGAGAAGTCTCTTTTGGGTCTTTTAAACCCTTGAGTCTTAGGAGGATGGTCATGACTCTTTCTTTTGCCTCTAGTGTGGGAAGTTAAGGCTTGATCCTCATTGTCATTTATATTTTCTTCTCTGGTTGCTATCCTCTCTTATTCTTGGACACATTCTTCCCATAACTTCAAGAATTTGGTTAGTTTCCTTCTTGAAAAAATTCCTTGGATGAAAGCTTCCCAATCTCTTGGAAGGCCATTCAAGGTTGTCATTACAATTTATGCTTCTTCAACCATGTCACTGATGGCTTCTAGTTGATCCTTTATTTGAATTACTCTTGTAAAGTAATATTGCATAGTCTCTGACTTTTGAGCTTTTACACTTTTGAGTTGATTCCTCGGGGTCATCTTCCTATTAATGTTTCTTCCTTCAAATAGTCCTGATAGAGCATCAAACATTTCTTTTGGAGTCTCCATGGAGGATACTTGAGGAACTGGTTATCTTTGATTGAATCAACTATGATTCTTTTAACTATGATCATATCCTTCTTTTCCTTGGATTTTTCTTCATATCCTTTTGGTTCTTTCACTTCCTCTTTCACAAACTTGTCTAGATAATTCTCTTGGAGGATGAGCATGATCCTATATTTCCATGCTCTGAAGTTTTCAACTCCTTCAAGATTTTCATCTAGCTTGGTATTCTTTGTCATCTTTATAAAACTAAGAACATCAAATGGAAATATATGGAAAGATACTTACTTGCTAAAAGCATCTCCTAACTCACCTTCTTCTTAATGTCCTAGGGTTTGAAGTAAAAACCCTAATTTTGTAGCTAGGATCACAGGTGGTGCCAAATAGTGGAAAAGATGCCCCCTCCTGAGGCAAGGTAGACTGTATCTTCCTTTTCTTGAGACTGATGATGAAACCCTAGGAAAATTGAAACCCTAGTTTGTCCGAACAGTAGTAATAGGTCAAAAATTGAAAATTATTGGAAGTCAGTTCTGTCACCACAGAAAGATGCGCTCTTCATAGGTGAGTTGGGATCCCTCTTTTCTGGTTGTTATGTCGAGGGATTTGTTAAGAACAACAAACCCTAGTTGTGCAATGATTCCTTTCAGGGTGGCTCTGATACCATCTTGATTTTCTTTAAATTGCTTAGATGATATCTTAAACCATTTTAGTCACTAGAAGATCACTGAAAGAAAAACATGCACAGAAACATAAGAACACAAGAACACAAATATTTTCTTCAGGGAAACCACAACCAAGAAAACCCCACAAAACTTCCTTAGTATAGAACTCAACCAAAGCAGTGTAAAACCCATACAACAACTGCTCTCTTCTTCCTGGTGCACTAATCCTTCTCTCTCTTGCTAAGACAGCTTGAGTGAGTGTGTCCAAATGGAGAGGAGCTCCTTCCTATTTATATTCTTCAGTTCACTAGACTACTAACCTAGCAGGGCCGACTTCTCTAATTGATTGGACCCACTTGAGAACCTGACACCACAAAATAACATTTATTATATTGACACTTGGGTACTATTGACCCGAATTACATTCGGAGGTTTACATTGCTTCTTTCAATGACACTAACAAGACCAAACACATCTCCCAAGGGAGGTTTACAATCCACCTTGTAATATCTTTTGAAGTTACAATAATTTAAAAACAAGAACATGATCATAAAATACAATAGGTGCAATAAGATATCTAGTTGCGATGGTTTGCCAAATATTAACATCTTTTATTGGATCTTTTCTCATCGTAAAATTCTCACAACCAAGAATTTGAGGAAGAGAGGGACCACAGGGCCTCTTCGATGCATCCTTTGGAAAGCGGTAGAAGAAAACGTGGAGCATGTTTTCATTAAATGCAAATTCTCGCAGGAAGTTTGGAGTAATGCGCTCCAAGAATTAAAGGTGAATATTACAATTCCAACGAACTGGAATGATCTATTTTTTAGCTGGAAAGATTACTATCAGGGCTCTCTCATCTAGATACCAGACTTTACTAGAGCATGGGAAGCTATCCCAAGATTCATTTGCTGGAAAATTTAAACCACGAGAAACAATGAAATCTTCGAAGGACTAATCTCAAGCACTAATAAGGTTTTTCCTCAACAAAGGATCTTTGGGTGGACTCTTTATCCATGAAAGGAATGAAAAGCATAAACAAGGAAAATCTAACAGTTGAAGAAAGAGCATGGATGCCCGAACTACTTTTGCATCTTTCCTCTCGATCTGTGTTTAATCCCCCAAAGAAGCCTAGACTTTCGAACTGGTAACTAAGGATGAGCAATGAATCATTTAAAAATTGATTGAAAAATATAGGAAGCAACTCTTTGTTCTTTGATGGTTCCTCGAAAGGAAATCCAGGGCTAGTAGGCGCAGGCGGAGTAATATTTGACTCCAAGGGGAACAAGCAAAAGGAATACGCCTAGGGCATTGGGAGAGCGACGAATAATGGCGCAGAATGGATCTCGTTAATTAAAGGTTTGGAGCTGGACACAGAGATATGGGGATTGAAGAAATGATCGCCATAGGATATTCCCTAATTGTCACTGGGGAAGAAAGAAATATCTCTAGAAACTGGAAGAGTCTCTCCTCCAAGATGCATCACCTCCTCTTCTTCCTAGTCAAGGAATTTAAATCAATTAACTTCCTTCATTTTCTGAGAGGCCAAAACCATCAGGCAGATAGCGTGGCTAATAAAGGGGTTGGATTGCATTGCGGTGTTTTAGAAAAGGATAATGTTACTCTTGAAAACATTTGGATACCTTAACTTTTCTTTGTTAATGCAATGTTTTTCTTTTGCATATTATTGCTTGGGAAATATGTAAGAAGATATAGCTTCCACAATTTAGGCATTTTCCATGATACCTACAAGTTAGAGAAGGACGAACAAGGTGTAATGGATGTTGTCCTGTTATGGGAGAAATCCTATATGTATTATGTGTACCCGTCCTTTTATATATAATCGAAATCCCTTCAATCGTTTCTATTAAAAAAAAGAAGGAAAGCTAAAAAGAAAAAAAAGAGTGTTATTTTCATTTCATCAATGACACAAAATAAGGTCATAAAAACGAGTCAACAAAAAAGAAACTGTTATTTTCATTCCATCAATAACACAAAATTAAGTCATAGCAATTAGTAAACCAAAAAGAGACTGTTATTTTCATTCCATCAATGACACAAAATAAGTTATTATTAGACGTGATTAAGTGGATAAATTCATTATTATATATCCAATAAATAAATATATTATAAATAATTTTATTTTTATGTTAGTTAAGCATTGATAGAAATGGAAAAGTCTAAATTTATTCGAACATTTTAAAGTTAAATCTCACTATATAATCTTTGGTTAAATTTTTGGGAGAATATTAGACAAAAACAATCCACAGAATATGACAAAAAAAGTTCAATGTATAACATGTTAGACTACTATGATAGAAACACGAAAGTATTATTTGTTTTCCAACACTAGAAAGTAAGGGCGTGCCAATAAATATTATTGCTATTAAAACCATTATTTCAACTTATTATGAATCAAGAAATAATGTAGTCTAAATGTTCTACTAATTTTGGTCTCTTTGGGTTACTCATTTTTTTGAATTCCTAGTAAGAATTTTTTTGGATATATGAAGATTGAAGGTGTTAATCCACTTATGTATTAAAGAAAACAATTTTAATAATCCAAATTTCCAATTTCAACAAAGATTTTATGACCAAGCAAATTAGAAAGATTCAAAAACAATAATCGGGTACATTTAACCTTCCTCGATAGAAAAAGAGTATTTTGATTTTCAAACGCCACAAAGTAAGGCCTAAGGCCTTGTTGTTATGCCTTGTTGTTAGATGCAAGAATGCGAATAAGTTCATATTAATTTTCTTCTAGTTACAAGCTATTAGTTCCTCTTATTATACACTTGAAGAAATAATTTAATTTAATTTAAATATATTATAAATAGCTTCATTTTTATGTTGTTTAAATAGAGATAGAAAGAAATTGACTTTTACTTTTCAAAACCATAAATTAAGGTCATGTCATTGTTGTTATATGTAAGCAAGTGAATAGAGTTGGGATTGAGTGTGAAAGAGAGTGAAGAGGGAGTGATTTGTGTTCCACTAGGTTCACTAGGGCAAGTTTTCCACCTACTTGATAGGTATGGCAAGTCTTTGAGCCTTTTATATGCAAATTTATATTTCAAATTACTAGTAAGCACTAAAAAATATTTATAAGTCAACCCTTAACTCTAAGTTGGCATAGTTAAATTGTGTGTCTTATTTTGTTTGGTGTACTTTGCAGTTCCCATTCAATTTTAGTATTTACTACAAACCATAACTTTTCCAATTCACAATGGCTATGAATTTTTGAGGGGTGATTAAATTATGACTTGGACTATACTTAATGAATAAAACATCTATTGAAGTTTGATCGAGTTTGGAAATGTTATTTTTACGAATAATAAGAGATTCAGACCGAACTCTCTATTTCCACCTTCAACTAAGAAAAACGACACTATTCTTGTACATAAACATATCATAGACTATGTTACAAGAAAAAAATAATGGTATGGCACACTAGGATAGAAGGTTTTATTGCATAAGAAGCCTAAACCCAACTTCCTCTTGGGGTATCTTACGCATGTAAAATTTTTAATTAGTAATGTATTAATCTAATGGCAAGATGGGATAGTAAAGAGAAACATAGCCATATTTTTATAAAACTTGATTTGACAAATTTGAGTTTTGAGCCATGAACTTAAACAATTAGTAGGGTAACACTTTTGATACATAATGGATTACATTATTAGCACATATTTCATTATGTTTTTGAGTATTCTACAAATTTAATGCTCTCATTGCATCACACTTTTGAGGTATTTTAAATATTTTTTTGATTATGTTGGAGTTTGAAGCTCGCATGCTTTCTATTTTAGAAAAAAATAAAATTCTTAGCTCCATTCTAATGGAGTAGAAAGAGGATCCAACTAAATCAAGAACAATGCATAGATTTTGCACAATAAGGGAATTGATACATGACTCAACAAATCAAGGATTTTTCTTTTATTTTTTTACAAAGAAAAAGTCCAATTTTTTTATTGATTCCTAAAGAGGAAAATACTAGTGCTTATATGAGAAATAAAACTATATACCACTATATGGATTGGAAATCCGTTTGTAAGTTTAAAGTTCAAATCACTATTTGGAAAATATGAGAAAACAAAGGAAGTGTATAACTCCTCCACTGAAACCTTTTAGAAACATAATAATACATAATATTAAATAGTAAGAATTATTAATTAATAAATAAGGATAGCCTTTAATGACGAGTCAAAGGACACATCTATTCACTTTCATGGTCAGTCAATATCTGTAAAGGTATACCATCATGAGAGCATTGAATTGAGTCATTCATTCAATTATTTATTTATTCAATATATTTTGCAGAATATTGATATGTTTATTGCAGTGTTTCCGCTACAAACCCACAAAGTAGAACTAAAGAAAATCTATGTCATTTATCCATAGAAAACATCTCAAAAAATAAGATCAATTAAGTGCACTAGTAATAGTCGCGAGGAAACACAAAAATGTGAAATTATAATCTCTACCAAAAGGAAACAAAACGAAAACACAATAAAACAAAAAACATAGCCCGGGAACAATAGCTCCGAGCATCACAACCAATCAAAGTCACATGTATTCTATTTTTCCCCAATGCTTTGTGTCTCAGAGGTTGGTGAGATGATGGGATAGTGCTTGGTGCTTTCAATTCCAAATCAGTAACATTTCTCTTCTCCAAACTCCATTGAAGAAGATGCCTCCACCCTCTAAGTACTTGAGTATAGCTTGAAAGGGGTAATCACACTAAAAAATGGGATTTTGGGAAATTGAGAGAAATATACTAAGGACATTCAATGGGAACTCTATAAACATTGTAACATGCCCCAAATATGCAAACTATTTTATGTTTTAAGAGACATTATGTTATAATTTTATTATAAAGTTTGTAATTAATGACCAAGTGGGGTCAAGGATAATTGCATGTAATTGCTGAATATTTTATTAATTAATAAATGAAAGATGAGCCAATAGCTTAAGGATTCTGTTAAATGAGTGTTTTACTGGTCACTTAGTGGAATAGGCTGGGTTGAGAGCAGATTGACACTTGGCAGCATCCTCAAACTACTTCTACATGTTGCAGGAGGCAACTTCCCTATTTTTATGGTCATGTTCCCCAAGAAAGTGGAACAAGAGAAGGTGGCTCATTAAGTGAAAAATAACCCAAAAGACCTAGGCATGCTAATAAAACTTCCCATTGAATTCAGCTGAGGCTACTCATTCTTTACTTGGGGAAATTTTGAGTGAATTTAATGCACAAGAAATTCGATGGAGGGGACTAGCAGAATTTTTTCTTTGAGTGAAAAGTGTTGAAGTTCTGAACTAGAGAAGCTAATTTAAGCTGAGTTCATATTGCTACAAGCAGAACATATTACTGCTGATTAATCAGTAGAGTTGAAGAGGTTTTCTGAACTGGTTCTCTCACCCAGTACTTCAACCAGGTGGACCAGTAGATATGCTCAGGGGTCCTGAGATTTGCAATTCAACTATCTCTAGGAGTTGGTTGGGAGGAAAATGCTCCTTAAGTTGTTGTCTCGTCTGCTACATTCCCAGGTTCTACATGTTCTTTCTAATTTCTCTATGCATACTTAGGATCAAGAATGAATTTTAGGAAATAATATTGTATGTGTCTGTTCATTCGTTATTAGAATTATTGAATGAAATATTTTACTGTGTAAAGATAGACAAATTATGGATTAGATATGGATTAGGATAAATGATTACAGTAATTTCAAGTTTTACTGATGGATAAAAAATACCTAACTATATTTTTCCACACCTTCTAGAAGGTAGTACTCTAGTATAGTAGGTTAGATTAGATTCTGATGGACAAATCAAATCAAGAATGCAGGATTTTGTTTATTTACTTTTACAGATTCTTGTAAGATTGTTTCAGGAGTTCCTTAGTTAGAATGCACCTGTTAAAGAAGCTAGACATGAACTATTTCCAAATCTTAAAAAAAATATACATAGTATGTGCTCTTAGTTACACAGTAAATAAGTTATTTGCTATAAGCCTAATTATTATAAATATACATAGTAATTAAAAAAATTATAAGAACAGAAAAATAAATAAGCAGGAATAACTTAAAGAAAACATTAAAATGAGGGCTAGTAATCACTTAGATAATTTCATTACTAACCTAAGTAAGAATCAAACTTTAAATACATTACAATTAAATATTAAACTCTGTAAAGATTTAAAAATAATTAAAATTGTACAAAACCCTAACTTGGAGAAAGTGTCAAATATAACCTTCATTTCCTTCTCTTTTTCCATAAGAGGGTTAATACAGTTTTACCCATATTTACTAGAAGCATAATTTCTTCATTCATATAAATATAGATTTTCTATTTATAAATACACATAATTAAATAAACTTTTCACATAAAAAATATTGAAACTGTTTGTTAGTATAGAATAAGACTAATTAGGTAAAGACCTTTTGATTTTGCCAACCCCATTACACAGTAAAAACTCATGTTGTACTAATCAACCTTTCTATTAATTATTTCCTGAATAATTGTTTTTACTGACAGAGAAAAACTCAAACTCTTTTAAAAAAAACTAATATCTTAAACATTTTCCTCTTTCTGATTAAAATCGAAATGTTGGAACTAAACAGTAATAAAATTCCTTCTAAAATATTAAACCATTCTTTCATCAAATACCAGTACTGTAATAGTAAATAATTTTCTTTTAATTTAAAATTTAAAGAAGAAATAGAAATTTATCTGAAACAAAAAACCCCACAGCTTGCCAACGTTTTCCTTAAACCACAATATATATTACCGATTATATAATAAATAACATAGTAAGCTTTAGAGCTTATTCAAAACATAAACAGGTTCTAAACCCTAACTAACATAATTAAAATTCCACAAAGTTAATGGCTTCAAGCCTGTCCAAAATTCAAATACTGTGGATAAATCGAGTTTTGACCATTGGCCCTTACAAGATTTTTACAATAAACTACACCATGTAGATGAAATAATTGTAGGTAAAAGAAAAACAAGTCATAGCCATACAACCTTACCAACAAATCAAATTCATTATAGCCATGACCAAGCAGTATTTCAAATCCAAGCGAACAATAACAACCAAAACACCATACACCCATCACAGGAGGAACCTCAGGTAGGACCGAGGCTTACCATTTGCTGAAGGAACATGAATACCCCCTTTTCATCGGAGTCTTCAAGCCATAGTCTAAAACTCTGTTTGTTAATTAACCTGCACACCCGTTAAATAATTGTTAAGCTCTCTGTATATAAAATAAAAAGAAAGAGAACTAGCATATACACTTATGGAGAATATAAGAATGGAAACGATGAGTTACCTGGATAGTTTTTGACCTCAACCGCGTAGAAGGTGGCTTAAACATAACCCTAGCCACTAGATGGAGTAGGCCTGAGCAAACGAGGAGAGCTTCTATCAAGAAAACCTCAACGAGAATGATCAAATAAAAAACCAAGGCCATGTCACAATGAACCAGAAATCGAGCTCAGACTACAGAGTTCACGACTGCACAAGTGCACAAAGGGAAGCCCCGCAGAGGCAAAGAAATGGTGACAACGACCTCACACGCAGAAGAATTAAAATGGCAAAGAAGGACTGTACATACAGAGTTTAAGGAGTGGCATTAAGGCCATGTGGCCATGAGCTTACGACCCCTCTCCACAGCAGTAGTGAAAAGATAGATCAAATGCAAAATTTTAGGGTTTTCGGAGACTTATATGGTGAAGTTCCAAAGTCAAAACCCTAACCAATAATCATCTACCACATGGATTTAAACATGTCTTTTAAGTTGTTGGTTTTTCACTATAGTTCACAAGCCCTGGAGTAGCCTGCACATGGATTGGGTTTTATATAAACTTTGGTTAAAAACTTATTCAAATCAATCAATATCTTTTCATTATAAGATGCACATTATAATCATTAAGAAGAATGTTATGGGAGGTAATATTCGCATAAACTAAGGTTTTCATCTATGTTTTATAAACTATGTAATGGGTAATAACTTATTACAGAAGAATCTTTAACCTTGTTAACATTATAAATAAACATCTTGTCATAAACTATAGGACTTGTAGAAAGACCTTGTAGAAAACCTATGAAAATACATTGGTTAAAAACTCTTATATGTGTAAGATTGCAAGTATAGAAAGATTCATAGCTTGATTCTTAGTATAAGTATTAAAACTTAGTTTTGTTATAGGGTAATAATTTTTTTACATCATATCTTCTTGTGAGATGAAGGTCATGCGAAGGCTAGGTTGGATAGATTTTGTAGGAAATGATCTTTTCATTCCTTACACAAAGCAGTGATATTATTGTTTAACGATATAATGTTCTTATTATTGCATTTCTACATGGTAAGTACTTAAACGATTAGTAGACTGTCTTCTGCACTAAATCTTTAGTTCCTTGTATGAATGTCAATCATTATACGTTATGACTATACCTAGATTTAGGTTTCCCTAGTTTACATAACAATTGAATATTGTTGAGACAAACACATTTGCTTACAAGAAATTAAATAAAATGTAAATATACAGTTTCAATGATATTTCCTTTATTTTGGATCAAAGTTGTAAATTAAATAATTATACTATCATTTTATTTTATGCTAGCTGAGATAATAATCTCGATCCAAAAACTGGTTACAAACGCCTTACCTGTAAAAAGACCTATAAAAAGACCTGTAAAAGAAGCATCACTTCACTGCATTAGCTAAAAAGCTAAGTAAGCCTCAGAATTTAACTGAAGTTTCTTCATGTTTACAAATAGTAAAACAAACTTTATCACATAGTAAACAAACAGATGTTTCAGTTCATGTTTATTCCAAATCATAACCTGCTAAATCAAATATTTAATAGTTGTTTATGAAAGCAAATATTTAAGTATGCAGATCTAGCATGTAATAAAGGAATTAGTTTTAGTTTAACACCTTATTATGTTATCTGTTAACAGTTAAATTTCCCTCGGAAGGGATGATTGTAAACATTTAATGTCATAGGATTTTTTTTTTTAATTTTTACGAATTTTTGGAGTATTACATGTGGTATCAGAACACACGTTCAGACACTAGGCCTGAATGCGGCTCAACCTTCATAGAAAAATAATAAGTTAAATGGATGCATACTGATTTTTACTTTTCTTTTTGAAATGTTATTACCAGAAAATATTTCTGAGCTAAAATTGCAGGTATGGAAAGACTCGAGGAATATGCAGATGAGGATTCCCCATTTAATGAACAAAGTAATTCTAAAAGAGAATCAGTTCAGGAAGAAATAACTAACAATTCTTCAGAATTATTACAAACTGTTAAAGAATTAAGAACTGAGATGGAAACAGTTAAAAAAGAAAATTAAAGAATTCCAAGAGCTCAAGAAGAGCTTAACGAGATACTGATAGAAAAATTTCAGAGTGAAGAAAAAGATAAACATACAGGATCTGAATATATGTCCTACCAACACAAAAGTAAAAAGTCTAAATAGTCTAAAATTGAAAGTAGCTCGTCCTTTGAAATTTATGGTGATTCACATAGGAAAAATCGTGAGTACACTAGTGATAGCAGTGAAGATAATTATCATTTAAGAAAAAGAAAATTTAAGCCTTATGAAGAAATTTCAGGAGAATTTAAGAAGATAAAACCACCCACTTTCAATGGTGAAACTGAGAAAGGAGAAGAAGCTGAATCTTGGTTTTTCTGGAATGAAGAAGTATTTCCAAATCTATAATTACTCCAACTAGCTAAAAGCAAGGGTGTCCATTTACAACTTAATTGGGAAGGCATATATTTGATGGCAGGATTTAAAACGAGTAAAAGGTATTAGGGAAAAGAACATTAACTAGAGTACCTTTAAGAAATACTTTAAAAATAAGTTTTTGTCAAACAGTACTACGAAGAGCAAGCTAAGGAATTTTATGAACTGAAGTTGGGAACTATGAACATGAAAGAATTAAACAGTAAATTTTTAAGTTTTCTACGTTACGTGCCTTACATTGTGGATGAGAAGCATAAGGTATCACGGTTTCTAAGCTGTTTACCTTTTCACATTAAAGATAGAATTGAATACGATAATCCAAAAACCCTAGAGGAGGCTATGCGAAGGGAATTTTTTTGTTATGAGCAGAACCATAAAAAGGAAAGCATGTCAAACTGGAAGGCTAAGAGGTTTAATAATTTTGAAGAGAAGAAGAAGGGTTTCGTACCTAACCACAATTTTAGGAATAATAACACACATAATTTTCCTAATAAGAATTTCCAAGGAAATAAAGGTAATTCACAGTTAAACCCTAATCATCCATAGAAATAAAGAATCTACTAATAATCACAGCAATTACATTAAGAATAATGAACGTAAAGAGCCAGTAAAGTGTTGGGAGTGTAATGGACCTCATTATGCATCATTCTTCCCTAACATAAAGAAGGTTGTCATCAACATACATACGATGCAGGAGGAGATGATTGTTGGTGACTTAGTAAGGACAATGCCTAGAATCAACGCAACACTGGAAAACAGGCAGGCGGATTATCAAACTTCCATGGTGAAAGCAGAAGGTAAGATGAATCAAACACCTATTTCTATCTTAATTGACCCAGGGGATAGCCTGAGTTATATTTCTCCTAATTTAGTAGAAAAATGCAAGTTATCAGTAGAAAAGTTTGCAAAGTCATGGTTAGTTCAACTAGCTACTGGAGAAAAAAAGAAAAGTGATTAGTTTTGTAAAATATTGTATTGTAAGTATGGATTGGTTTGAAACCTATATGAAACTTAATGTACTTCCTTTAGGATCTTATGACATGTTAATTGGTATGGAATGCTTAGAAAAACATAATGTAGTTCTGAACTGTTTCGATAAAACTTTTACTTGCGTAAATAATGAAGGAGAAACAGTAACTGTAACAGGAATCCCTAGGAAAACAACTATCAGACAAATATTTGCTTTCCAATTAAAGAGAGCTATTCAGAAGGGTTGTAAAGCCTTTCCTGTAACTGTAATTAAAGAAGAACATACTAATAATGAAGATAAACAAAAATTGGAAGCTATTCCAATCCCGAGGGGGTATTTAGATATATTTCTGGAAGAAATTTTGGGTCTTCCTCCGAAAAGGGAGTTAGACTTCACTATTGAGTTGGTACCTAGTGTGGTTCCCAGGTCAAAAACCCCTTATTGGATGAATATATTGGAACTAAGCGAATTAAAATCATAGCTAAAGGAACTTATTGATAAAAATTATATAATACCCAGCGTGTCTCCTTAGGGAGCACCTGTTATTTTTGTTAAAAAGAAGGACGATACTTAATAAAATGACCATTGATTACCGTCAACTTAATAAAATGACCATTAAGAATAGATACTTGTTGCCCCACATAGATGATCTGTTTGATCAACTGCGTGGAGCAACTATATTTTCAAAGATTTATTTATGATCTGGTTATCACCAGGTCCAAATCAAAGATGAAGACATTTTTAAAACAACTTTTAGGACCAAATATGGTCACTATGAGTTTGTTGTTATGCCATTTGGGCTTACTATTGCCCCGGTTGTCTTCATGTGCTTAATGAATAATGTATCGCATAAGTACCTTGATAAATTTGTGGTGGTATTCATTGACGACATTCTAATTTATTCTAAGTCTTAAGAAGAACACAATGAACACTTAAAAATTGTTTTACAAGAATTGAGAGAAGATCAACTTTATGCTAAATTTAGTAAGTGTGATTTCTTTAAGGATAAAATACAGTACTTAGGACATGTAGTAACTAAAGAAGGGATCTCAGTTGATCCCGAAAATATAAAAGCAATTGAAGAATATCCAGTCCCAAAGGACGTGACCGACGTACGGTCATTCATGGGGATTACAGGATACTATCAAAGATTCATTGAGGGGTTCTCAACAAATTGCAAATCCCATAACTTCTTTACGGAAGAAAGGGAAGAAATTCGAGTGGAATCAAAAGGGTGAAGAAAGTTTTAAAAAATTAAAAACATTACTAACTACTGCACCAATCTGTGAACAATATTAAGAATTGTTGATCATAATAAAGACTTTATAGTATGCACTGATGCATGCAACAACGGTCTAGGTGGAGTTTTAAGTCAAGAAGGACACGTAATTGCATATGAGTCTATGAAGCTTAAGATTCATGAGAAAAACTACGCAATTTACGATTTACAGTTGGCTGTAGTCATACATGCTTTGAAGATGTGGCGCCATCACTTAATTGGAAGAAAAATTATGTTAATGATAAATAATAAAGGATTAAAATATTTGTTGGATCAACCTAACCTAAACGCAAGGAAATATAGGTGGCTAGCTTTCCTTGGCGAGTACAATTTCAAAATCCAACATATTAAGGGAAAATAAAATAAAGCTGCTGACTCTCTAAGTAGAAATGCAAGGCTGAATTTCATAGCAGCAGTCAGCACTTATAAAACAAATTTAGAAGAATAGTTAGAGGAAGGAGTAAAATTGGATGAAAATTATCATAAATTACAAGCAAAAGTAGCAGAAAATTTAACTGAAAGTTTAAGTACAAGGTATAGTGTAAATGAAAAAGGATTAATACTATATAAAAAAAAGCTGTATATACCTAATGTACCTAAGATTAAGCTACTGATTTTAAAGGAAATTCATAAGACTCCTTGCTCAGGACATCCTGGTTATCTGAAATCTATAACCATGTTACGAAAGGATTATTTTTGGCCAAACATGAAGAATGAACTGGCAGAATACATTGCCAAGTGTTTTGAATGTCAACAAGTTAAGACTGAACACTAGCATCCAACCGGTTTACTACAGCCATTACCCATCCCTAGCTAGAAATGGGAAATAATCAGTCTTGATTTTATTACAGGTCTACTTAGAAACCAGAATTTTAATGACTCGATAATGGTATTCGTTGATAAACTTAGTAAAGCAGCTCATTTTATACCTGTAAAGACCACCTACAAGGCTGCTAACATTGCCGATATATTCATGAAATAAATATTTAATTTACATGGGATACCGAAAGTTATAATTTCAGACAGAGACCCTAAGTTTACAGGAAATTTTTGGAAGTCTTTATTTAAAGGCTTAAACACTACTTTAAATTTCAGTACCTCTTTTCATCCCCAGACAGAAGGACAGACTGAAAGGGTGAATCAAGTGTTGGAAGATATGCTCAGAATGTATGTTAAGGAACAACCAGGTAAATGGGAAGATTACCTACACCTGGTAGATTTTGCTTATAACAATCACGACCAAGATTCGACAAGATACAACCCATTTGAAATTTTGTATGGCAGAAAGTGCAATACCCCCATCTCATGGAGTAACCTAGTTGACAGGTTAGTATTATGACCTGAACTAATAAAGGAGATGGAGTTAATTGTAAAACAAGTGCAAGGTAACTTAAAAGTTGCACAAGACAGATAGAAAAGTCAAGTAGATCTTAAATGAACTCAGAAAGAGTTCCAGGTGGGTGAACATGTCTTTATAAAGGTAAGGCCTGAAAAGAGTTCTTTGAAATTAGGAAGTTGTGCTATGTTGGCACCTCGATATTGTGGACCTTTTGAGATATTGTCTAGAATGGGACATGTGGCATATCAATTGACTTTACCGCCAAATTTGAAGGTTCATAATGTTTTTCATATTTTTGTATTAAAAAAATATATACATGATGCTACTCATGTTATAAATTGGAATGATGTGCAGGTGGAACTTGAAGGAGATTTTTTGGTGGAACCTGATTGTATCCTCGAAAGGAGGGAGATCTTGCTTCGGAATCACACCATTGGTCAGGTGAAGGTGCAATGGAAGCACCTTAGTCTAGAAAAAGCCACCTGGGAATTGGAGAGTCATATGCGGGCTGCATATCCAATTATTTTCCAAGGCAATTATGAGGACGAAGAATAAATAACATCGAGGATGATGTTATATTTAAGGAGGTGTGTATGTCACATGCCCCAAATTTGCAAAAACATTTTATGTTTTAAGAGACATTATGTTATAATTTTATTATAAAGTTTGTAATTAATGACCAAGTACAGGGTATAGTGTAAATGAAAAAGGATTAATACTATATAAAAACAAGCTATATATACCTAATGTACCTAAGATTAAGCTACCAATTTTAAATGAAATTCATAAGACGCCTTGCTCGGGACATCTTGGTTAGCAGAAATCTATAACCATGTTATGAAAGAATTATTTTTGGCCAAACATGAAGAATGAACTGGTAGAATACATTGCTAAGTGTTTTGAATGTCAACAAGTTAAGGCTGAACACCAGCATCCAATTGGTTTACTATAGTCATTACCCATCCCCAGCTGGAAATGGGAAATAATCAGTCTTGATTTTATTACACGTCTACTTATAAATCAGAATTTGAATGACTCAATAATGGTAGTCGTTGATAAACTTAGTAAATAAACTCATTTTTATACCTATAAAGACCTCCTACAAGGCTGCTAACATTGCCAATATATTCATGAAATAAATATTTCATTTACATGGGATACTGAAAGTTATAATTTCAGACAGAGACCCTAAGTTTATGGGAAATTTTTGGAAGTCTTTATTTAAAGGCTTAAACACTACTTTAAATTTTAGTACCTCTTTTCATCTCCAGATGGAAGGATAGACTGAAAGGGTGAATCAAGTGTTGAAAGATATGCTCAGAATGTATGTTAAGGAACAACCAAGTAAATGGGAACATTACTTACACCTGGTAGATTTTTCTTATAACAATCATGACCAAGCTTCAACAAGATATAGCCCATTTGAAATTTTGTATGGCAAAAAGTGCAATACCCCCATCTCATGGAGTAACCCAGTTGACAGGTTAGTATTAGGACCTGAACTACTAAAGGAGATGGAGTTATTTGTAAAACAGGTGCAAGGTAACTTAAAAGTTGTGCAAGACAGATAGAAAAGTCAAGCATATCTTAAACAAACTCAAAGAGAGTTCTAGGTGGGTGAACATGTCTTTATAAAGGTAAGGCCTAAAAAGAGTTCTTTGAAATTAGGAAGTTGTGCTATGTTAGCTCCTCGATATTGTGGACCTTTTGAGATACTGTCCAGAATGGGACATGTGGCATATCAATTGGCTTTACCACCAAATTTGAAGGTTCATATTGTTTTTTATATTCCTGTATTAAAAAAATATATACATGATGCTACTCATGTTATAAATTGAAATGATGTGCAGGTGGAACCCGAAGGAGATTTTGTGGTGGAACCTGATTGTATTTTCAAAAGGAGGGAGATATTGCTTCAGAATCACACCATTGGTCAGGTCAAGGTGCAATGGAAGCACCTTAGTCCAGAAGAAGCCACCTCGGAATAGGAGAGTCATATGCAGGCTGCATATCCAATTATTTTCCAGGGCAATTATCATGACGAAGAATAAATAACATCGAGGATGATGTTATATTTAAGGGGGTGTGTATGTCACATGCCCCAAATTTGCAAATTTTTTTTATGTTTTAAGATACATTATGTTATAATTTTATTATAAAGTTTGTAATTAATGACCAAGTGGGGTCAAGGAAAATTGCATGTAATTGCTGAATATTTTATTAATTAATAAATGAAAGATGAGACAATAGCTTAAGGAGGTTGTTAAATGAGTGTTTTACTGGTCACTTGGTGGAATAGGATGGGTTGAGAGCAGATTGACACTTGGCATCATCCTCAAACTATTTCTAGTTGTTGCAGGAGGCAACTTCCCTATTTTTGTGGTCATGTTCCCCAAGAAACTGGAACAAGAGAAGGTGGCTCATTAAGTGAAAACTAACACAAAATACCTAAGCATGCTAATAAAACTTCCCATTGAATTCAGCTGAGGCTGCTCATTCTTTACTTGTGAATATTTTGAGTGAATTTAGTGCACAAGAAATTCGATGGAGGGGACTAGCAAAATTTTTTCTTTGAGTGAAAAGTGCTGAAGTTCTAAACTAGTGCAGCTAATTTAAGCTG
Source organism: Pseudotsuga menziesii (assembly GCA_001517045.1). Classification (NCBI taxonomy): domain Eukaryota; kingdom Viridiplantae; phylum Streptophyta; class Pinopsida; order Pinales; family Pinaceae; genus Pseudotsuga; species Pseudotsuga menziesii. The sequence continues at coordinate 600,628 of LPNX010577830.1, forward strand.
AGTTCATACTGCTACAAGCAAAATAGATTACTGTTCATTACTCAGTAGAGTTGCATAGGTTTTCTAAACTGGTTCTCTCACCTAGTACTTCAACCAGGTGGACCAGTAGACAGGCTCGAGGGTCCTGAGATTTGCAGTTCAGCTATCTCCAGGAGTTGGTTGGGAGGAACAGGCTCCTTAATTTGTTGTCTCCTCTGCTACATTTCCAAGTTCTACATGTTCTTTCTAATTTCTCTATGCATACTTAGGATCAAGAATGAATGGATTTAGGAAATAATATGTTATGTTTTTGTTCATTCGTTATTAGAATTATTGAATGAAATATTTACTGTGTAAAGATAGACAAATTATGGATTAGATATGGATTACGATAAATGATTAGAGTAATTTCAAGTTTTACTGATGGATAAGAAAATACCTAATTGTATTTTTCCACACCTTCTAGAAGGTAGTACTCTAGTATAATAGGTTAGATTAGATTCTGATGGATAAATAAAATCAAGAATGTAGGATTTTGTTTATTTACTTTTACAGATTCTTGTAAGATTGTTTCAGGAGTTCCTTAGATAGAATTCACCTATTAAAGAAGCTAGACATGAACTATTTTCAAATCTTAAAAAAAATATACAGAGTCTGTGCTCTTAGTTACAGAGTAAATAAGTTATTTTCTATAAGCCTAATTATTATAAATAAACATATTAATTAAAAACGTTATAAGAACAAAAAAATAAATAAGCAGGAATAACTTAAAGAAAACAGGAAAATGAGGGCTAGTAATCACTTAGATAATTTCATTACTAACCTAAGTAAGAGTCAAACTTTAAATACATTACAATTAAATATTAAACTCTGTAAAGATTTAAAAATAATTAAAATTGTACAAAACCCTAATTAGGAGAAAGTGTCAAATATAACCTTCATTTCCTTTTCTTTTTCCAGAAGAGGGTTAATACATTTTTACCCATATTTACTTGAAGCATAATTTCTTCATTCATATAAATACAGATTATCTATTTATAAATACACATAATTAAATAAACTTTTCACACAAACAGTATTGAAACTGTTTGTCAAGTATAAAATAAGACTAATTAGGTAAAGACCTTTTGATTTTACCAACCCCATTACACAGTAAAAACTCAGGTTGTACTAATCAACCTTTCTTTTAATTATTTCCTGAATAATTGTTTTTACTCACAAAGAAAAACTCAAACTTTGTTTAAAAAAAAGTAATATCTTAAACATTTTCCTCTTTCTGATTAAAATCAAAATGTTGGAACTAAACAGTAATAAAATTCCTTCTGAAATCTTAAACCATTCTTTCATCAAATACAAGTACCGTAATAGTAAAGAATTTTCTTTTAATTTAAAATTTAAACAAGAAATAGAAATTTATCCAAAATAGAAAAACGCCATAGCGTGCCATTGTTTTCCTTAAACCACAGTATATATTACCGATTATATAAAAAATAACACAGTGAGCTTTAGGGCTTATTCAAAATGTAAACAGCTTCTAAACCCTAACTAACATAATTAAAATTCCACAAAGGTCACGACTTCAATTCTGTCCAAAAATCAAATACTGTGGATAAATCAAGTTACGGCCATTGGCCCTTACAAGATTTTTGCAACAAACTACACTGTGTTCCAGATAAATAACTGTAGGTAAAATAAAAACAAGTCACGACCATACGACCTTCCCAACAAATCGAATTCATTGTATCCACGACTAAGCAGTATTTCAAATCCAAGAGAACAGTAGCAACCAAAACACCATACACCCATCACAGGAGGAACCTCAAGTAGGATCGAGGCTTACCATTTGTTGAAGGAGCATGAAGACCCCCTTTTCATCGGAGTCCCCTGCTTGTGAATCAACCTACACACCCATTAAAGAATTGTTAAGCTCTTTGTATATAAAATAAAAAATAAAGAGAACTAGCATATACACTTATGGAGAATACAAGAATGGAAACAATGAGTTACCTGGATAGTTTTTTACCTCAGTCAAGTAGAAGGTGGCTTAAATAGAAACCTAGCCACTAGATGGAGTAGGCCCGAGCAAACGAGGAGAGCTTCTGTCAAGACCTCAACGAGAATACTCAAATAAAAAACCAAGGCCACACCATGATGAACCAGAAATCGAGCTCACACTACATAGTTCACCACTGCACAAGTGCACGAAGCGAAGCTTCGGAGAGACAAATAAATTGCGACAATGACCTCACACGCAGAAGAATCAAAATGGAAAAGAAGGCGTGCACATACAGAGTTTAAGGAGTGGAATCAAGGCCATGCGGCCATGAGCTTGCGACCCTTCTCCACAGCAGTAGGAAAAAGATAGATCAAATACAGAATTTTAGGGTTTTGGTAGACTTATATGGTGAAGTTCCAAAGTCAAAACCCTCACCAATAATCATCTACCACGTGGAGTTAAAAATACTTTTTGAGTTGTGGGTTTTGCACTATAGTTCACAAGCCCTGGAGCAGGCTGCATATAAAATGGTTTTTATATAAAATTTGGTTAAAAAATTATTCAAATCAATCAATATCTTTTCATTATAAGATGCACATTATAATCATTAAGAAGAATGTTATGCGAGGTAATCTTCTCATAAACTAGGGTTTGCATCTATGTTTTATAAACCATGTAATGGGTAATAACTTATTACAAAAGAATCTTTAACCTTGTTAACATTATAAATAAACACTTTGTCACAAACTATAGGACTTGTAAAAAGACCTTATAGAAAACCTATGACAATACATTGGTTAAAAACACTTATATGTGTAAGCTTGCAAGTATAGAAAGATTCATAGCTTGATTCTGAGTATAAGTATTAAAACTTAGTTTTGTTATAGGGTAATCATTTTTTTACATCATATCTCCTTGTGAGATGAAGGTCAAGCGAAGGCTAGGTTGGATAGATTTTGTAGGAAATGATATTTTCATTCCTTACACAAAGCAGTAATACTATTGTTTAACGATATAATGTTCTTATTATTGCATTTCTACCTCGTAAGTACTTAAACATTTAGTAGATTGTCTTCTGCACTAAATCTTTAGTTCCTTGTATAAATGTCAATCATTATACCTTATGACTATACCTAGATTTAGGTTTTCCTAGTTTACATAACAATTGAATATTGTTGAGACAAATACATAAGCTTACAAGAAATTAAATAAAACATAAATATACAGTTTCAACAATACCTCCTTTATTTTTTATCAAAGCTGTAAATTAAATAATTATACTAGCATTTTATTTTATGCTAGCTGAGATAATAATCTCGATCTGAAAACTAGTTACAAATGTCTTACCTATAAAAGAAGCATCACTTCAGTGCATTAGCTAAAAATCTAAGTAAGCCTCAGACTTTAACTGAAGTTCCTTCATGTTTACAAACAATAAAACAAACTTTAGCACATAGTAAACAAATAGATGTTTCAGTTCATGTTTATTCCAAATCATAGCATACTAAATCAAATCTTTAATAGTGGTTTGTGAAAGCAAATATTTAAGTATGTAGATCTAGCATTTAATAAAGGAATTAGTTTTAGTTTAACACCTTATTATGTTAATTGTTAACAGTTAAATGTCCCTCGGAAGTGACGATTGTAAACATTTAATGTCATAGGATTTTTTTTTTAATTTTTACGAATTTTTGGAGTATTACAAACATTGTATTATAGTAAAAGCACTTAACTGGCTTAAATATTTTTACCTTCTCTTTTCGTTATGTCAATAGATCCATAAAAGCTATTGTGGATGTGTCAATCCCAAGCTTGAACACCTTGATTCACTTATGATATGATTCCTCTAGGTTCCACCCCTCCAATACAACAAAAATTAGTTGTAGACACCCACACTAGAAGGTGAGCCACACCTTCAATGGCTAGGGTTTTAGGTGTAAGGTATTGAAAGATACCCATCTTTTCCACAATGGTTTTTAAAACCTTCTCATTCCAATAATGGAGAACCAATCCTAACAATCTCACTTATATGTAGATGTTGTCTCTCATAGCTGTACTTGAATGAAAAGAAGGAAACCATGGGCTAAGAACCAATCTCAAGAGATAGAAGAACTAGGATTCCCTTTTAGGATTACTTCCTTATCTTCAACATTCTTAAACATAAAGAGGTAAAGAATCTTTGTAGTGAAGAAATACAGACCTTATCTTTTGTTATTTTCCCGTGTTGAATTGGTCAATCGATCGAACTTAGAGATGTGGGGTTTTGGCTCACTAAAGTACCCACTCAATGCTCGATGAACCAAATTCCCTCCCACCATGAGCAATGGAAGTGTTATCCTTAGATATAAGAACATTAGAGACATCACTTCATTCCATTAGATTGTTTTACATGAACCCTTTCTCTTAGATGCCATCCATGTTCTCCTCTACTGCATATTTGATATATAATAAATCAAAGTTTTATATTAATATTTTTTTAATATTTAATAAATCAAATAGTAAAATAATTTTATTTTAATATAAGAATAAGATCCATCTGAGATCAAATATTATTAAAAAGTGTTAATAGAGGATTCCATGATTTAATTTGGGGAGACGCCAGAATCCGCAACTAGAAATCACCTTCTACGCCTGCAAAACTCAAGGAATATTTGTTTCCTTGAATTTTCTCCACCCAAAAAAAATGTAGAAATACATTTCAGAGGAGGGTGAGTGGAATAGTGTGTTAATCATATAAATAAGCATTGCATTTTTTTTTAATTGAAAGTGAAACTACTTTAACTATGCATTAGTTTACCACACAACAATGCAAATGCAAAGCCAACATACTATCCTCATGATAAATGAGGATGGCAAGGGATAGGCTTGAGAACGATGAATGTAGCAGCATGCAAGGCTAACATAGGTGTGTAGGGTAAATAATATAAAGCAAAAAGATAACCTCAATTTCAATTTTAAGAATTAAGTTAAATTTCCGTGTTGGTAACTAAATTAAATACCTAAAATTTATCTAGATAATAATTTAAGAAAACACCTTAACAAAATTATCAATACATAGCATTTAATAAGTAATTTTATAAATGCATTTATTACTGTTACAGGGTTATCAATGCATACATTTAATAAGTACCTTTGATACTGAAGGGTTAATGGATCATGATCTAGTTATCAATTTAGTTATTGATAATCTAATAACATTATTGTTAATAACCACTAAATTCACTATTAAATACAACTCTTGAGGTACATATTGTTAATAACAATCAATACATACAAACTAATAATAACGATGAATGGAATTGGCTAATCTCTAGATCATTTGTATCTTTTTAGACAAGTTTAATCGAAACTTGGCAACAGGATTTGTTATTGACGGTAAACAATAGTTTGTCAGATTTAATGTCCAGATAACAAGAACATAATTGGACTGAAATAATGGAAAATAGCACTAGGAACATAGGAGAAGGTCTCCAATTCAATATTTAAAGTTTCAAAAGATAAACAAGTGCTACTTAGTAGCTAGTACTTAATTTAGGAATAACTAAATTATATTTTAAAATAATAAAAGAAATATAATATAGGTAAATAATAATAAAGTAGATGTCATTTATTTTAGAGATAATACAAAATAATATGATATAAATAACTTTGTTTCTTAAACTTAGTTTGAGGATAATTAAATTGCTATCTATGTTTTTTATTTTAACTCAAGTGCAATTTAATATCTACATATTTTCAATCATAAGTGTTTTTATTTTGAACCATAAAACTTTTAACATGTTATGCTTTGATGATTAAGAATAACAATCTTTTGTTATCAAACCTAATTTGACAAAGTATTTTTCTTATAATAAATTTAAGTTAATGTATTATCAAATTAAGAAAAAAAATATAAACAAAATACAAAATATTGTTTTACTTTATTTAGTCAATTTATTTATTCAATTGATGGCACACATAGTTGGGGGAGAGGCGGACACCAACAGGCAACATAAATTAAAAATATAAAATTTTAATATATACTTATATTATATATCCATATGTCTAATGGTTTGTATGCAATAACTTATAACCTTAAAACCTTAAATACATGCTTTTCAACATTCAATGAATGATGTAACTTGTGTTTATTCATTATAAGACATGAAATAAATTATTATCAATTAAATAATCTTTATGATTCAGATATAATAATAATCATGTCCTCATTCACGACAAAAGTGGTCCAATGGCTTTCATTCATGATATAGTAGCAAGAGACTATATTGAATGCCGACTTTCACTCATGGTATAGTAGCAAAAGACTGTATTAAGTGTAGTTTTTAAAAATATAAAAAAATGATAATTTTTTGATAACTTATAAATAATTATAAAAAGTCAATATGTATATATGGAGGTGAGGCACAAATATCAAAATTTATTAATACATGCAACCGCTTAAATTTGATATAACATATTACATAAGCAATTATCAAATGAAAAATATAATATATGTTCCTCCTGTTATGTGTTAAACAATTACCAAATGAGAAATATAAAATGGACTATCTATCTATCTATCTATCTATCTATCTATCTATTAGTTTGTAAATTATGCATTACACAAGCGATCGCCAAATGATAAATATAATATATATTCACAAGGATCATGCATTTATATTATATGTTACTTCTTTATAAAACCCACTATCATGCATTTAATGTTGAGTTTTATAATATATATTCAGAAGGATCCTGCATTTATATTATAAGTCACTTCTTTATAAAACCCCCTATCATGCATTTAATGTTGAGTTTATAATGTGTGATTTGTTTGGCGTTATTGTTATTATATGACACCTGTACTAGGTATTATTATTTTAATGACTTGGAAAGTTGTGAGAGAAATGTAATGATTATACAATAAGACATTTTTAATATAACCAATCATATATAAAATAATTATAATTTAAATATGTTTAAAATATATATATTATAATATTTAATATCCAAAAAGAATGATAAATTTTTAGTTAACTGTTAAGAGATAAATAAGAATATTACATTATTATACAATTTTTTTTACAAAATTTAAATATTTTTCTTTTATAAAATGTAAATAAAGATTGTTAAAATTTTTAAAATTTAACTTTTTTTATAAATTTTTCATTATTTTTTCTTTTATATTTTTAAATTTTTTATTCAATTTCCTCTTCCTTTCCAACTTTTATATATTTGTATTTATTTATATATAATTCTAATTATCTATCTTCCTCTCTTTCCTAACATTCTTTTTTTAATCTTATTTAACTAGAATAAATTAGTATTATTATTATTATTATTTTTAACTATTATTATTTGAATTAATAGTAACTCAAAATTAAATATTCCTCCTCCCAAATTTTATATTTTATCTCTATTAATAATTTATTGTAATCTAATTGTTTTAATTATTATTTAAGTTGTTCTTTTCTTAATGGGATTGTTCTTCCTCTTATATCCCTTTTATTCCTATCTCCATTTTTAAAATATGGTTTTCATTTTTATTATAAAACATTGTAAACTTTTTATTATTATTTCATAACTATTTTTATTTTATTTTTCTTTATTTTAGTGATGATGATGATGATGATGATGGTTAACGTCCCCTGAGACCAAACTTTGGTCTATCGGACCTAAAGAAGAGAATTAATTAGTTTGCTTTAAAGTTATAT
>LPNX010577848.1:1779-12898 GCA_001517045.1 Pseudotsuga menziesii
ATACATGTTCACATTCAAAAACCCCAAATCCCCTCAATAATTGGTTGTTTATCAAGTTAGGATAGCAAATTTGTCTTTAAAGCACTTCGACCATGTAACTAATTATGATAGTTATGTGTCTTCACACATGCTTATTATTTGAACAATTTTAAGTGGATTTTTTTATGGGTATTCACATTTAAGATCTAATGTTTTCAAGCTGATATTATAAAATTATCAATTCCACAAGATCTTCAAGACAAATAGAGCCTTACAATGAAAGAAGCATGAAGGAGGAGGAATTAGAATGTTAAAATTGCTAAACATGCATGGTGAAATTAACCACAGATGGAACACTAGATTAGAAGCAATAGATGGACACAAGTTTAATTAATCTGTATGTAGTACATACATAATAAAAAGAACTAAATTCGAATCCTATGGAGTGATTCAAATCCCATGATTCCACACATGACTAACTTTGGGAAAATACCACTAAAGACTCACTAGTGCAACTCTAGATGACTAAAGCAACTAATAGTGAGTTAAATGACCATGGTAGGTGAGAAAAGGAACCTTATTCCTCAAATCATGCAAAGAGGGAGCATAACTAACTAAGATTTAACTGGATATGGTCCCAAGTCAAAATTGGGGGTATTACCATTAATTTAACAAAAAACCATAGTTCAAAAATTTATCTAATTATAGATATTAATATTAATTAATAAAACATAAATCTTCATCTACCACAAAGATTTGTTGAACTAATGTCAAAGATTCATCAAAGACCCGCTCATTGTGCATTGTCACCAACCTCTTACAATGAATATATAAGATAAAAAATAACTTTTGAAGCATGTTGAAGATTATTGTGATCTAGGAATATTGGGATCTCGTGAAGACTGAACATTGCGATCTGGTGAATATTGCAATCTGGTGAAGAATGGTGTGATCTGGGGAACAATATGATTTGGTGAATATTGTACTTATTTGAGAAAGCTTTGATCTATTGAATAGTGTCTCTCTTTGAGTGGGCTATGATATGGGATGTATTTTTTGTGCATGCCACCTCCCATGGATCTCGTGCCTTTATTGGTTCAAATTCAATCTCTAATCTTAAGCATACTATCTAGTGCATACTAAATTTTATCTGCATATTCAACACCGAAGGATTGTTATGATTTGAAGCATATATGTAACAAAACTATTGGGGTTTTGAAAACTTCTGGATTATATCAATGCAAAAGCATATTCAATGCAGAATCATCTAGGCACTAGTGAAATAATAAAATGCAATTTGTTTATTGCAGGCCAATCTAGTGCGTAAATCAGACTAATATGATATTTTGGATAACATAGGGTTGTCATGGTATTAAGAGGGACCATATTGAAGCTGTGTTGATAGGAAGCATATCCACTAGTTTGCAGAGCTAAAGATAAATAAATGCACAAAGTCTAATGGGATGACTTTGGGAATGAAGATTGCAATTATAGAATCGTCTGAACTGCAATTTGCGGTTAGGAATTATTTTATTACGAAAGAGAGACCTAGCACAACTATCCTACAAATCCTTGGAGATAGTATAGAATCATTAGATAAAAGTATCGGAAGGAGATGCTAAACTTCAAATAGCGTTAGAAGCCATGCTTGAAAATGAATTTCTTGCCATAATCAATATTAAATGTGTAGTCATGCTAGAAAATAAACTTGCAACCATACTCGATAATAAATTTACATCCTTTGAATTAAAGATTCAAAAACAAATATACAACAAGATATAGTTGATAGAGATTAAGTTGGACTTAATGGAGACTAGATTACAGGTAATGGAAAAACAAAGCCAAGAAACCAAATTGTCAACCTATCAAGGAGATGCTGATACATCAGAAATATTAAATTGAAAGACATGATTAAAGAGATAGAAGAAAAAATAACTAAAAATATGACCTTAAATAGTCTATAAGGTCAATGAGATATAAAACCCATTAAAGATGAAATGAATAAGTTGTTAGAGTTAGACCATGAGTGTAATAAACGAGCCTTCAACCTCACATGTTTTGGTTTAAAAGAAGAGGCAGAAGACCATACACTAGTCGTAGTCAAGGAATGACTACATAATATTCTACAAATTGAAACCACCTACCTCATATAAGGAAAGAGACTATGTAAATTAATTGAGAATAAAGAAATGATGATTCAAGTCAAAGTTATCTCTGATGACCATAAGTATGGAATACTCAGCAAAACCTCCAACATAAAAGAATCGGTATTCATAAATGAAGACATCATTTTAGAATGCTAAGTTGAATTAAGAAAGGAGGAACAAAAGGTAAATGAAGCGAGGAAGGAAGGAAAATGTGCATTAATTAGAAATAGAAAAGACTTTATTAGGGACACAAACCAAAAATTTATTAATAAATAGCAATTTGACACTCTCTGGATCCTCTCATGGAAATGCCAATGCTTCCATGGAATAAAGGTGATCCCAACTTAGCAAGAGGAATTTAAGGTTCCTCAAATAGAAATATTTTTCCTATGGCTGATCTAGAACAAGTGATCTTGTTGTAGAGGAATCAAAAGTATATCTTGTTACATTCGGAAGGACATCTTATAATAAACATAAATGGTTATTATAATTGTTAATTAATATTAGTTTATTATTTAGTCATTAATAGGTTAATTAATTATTGCTTATTATTTGTTATATGACATGACAATTTTCCTATTAGCCATATTTAAATATGGTACACTCAACATGTAAGGTATTCCCTGATAAGTGGTATCGGAGCTAAGTTCACTCAATATCTCAATATTTGGGCATTCATCTTCTCGACATATTTCCATAACTCCATTTTCCATCTCCTCCCATCTCTACGGATCCCTCATATCGACATTCCATTCCACATTCGAACTCTTTGTGCTCCACTTTTCATTCATCTAACTACTTTCCTATGCTACACTCCACTCGGTCAACCCTCCAAAATGCCCACGTCACCCTCCTCTCATGCCAAAACAATGACCTCCTCTCATGCCAAAACATTGTTGGTTAATCTTTTCTGCCGCTCATCCCTCATACCATTCCCTCTTCCCTGCACTTACACTTTTCCCCCATATTCCCTTCTTTGCACACAGTCCATGCATTCTCCCCCACATCTACAAGCTCCCATCACTGTCACTCTCTCTCTCCAACTCATCTTCCCCTTCCTCCTATTACGCCTCCTCTTCCCCTCATCCTTCACATCCTCTTCTCTAGCATTTCCTCCCACCTCTTTGTTACTGCCCCACGTTATTCCCTACCTTCATGACTCAAGCCTCTCTTGCTTGATATGTGCATCCCTCGAGTCCCCTCTTATCCTATACACGAACACTCTCCACCCCTTCCCCCTCACATATCCACCTGGAAAACCACCTATCTTAGCTGTACGCCTCCACATTTCTGCACACAAGTGCGACTACTTTCAACCACTCCCCTCTCCCATACGTTGTAGCTACTTGCTTGTTGTCATTAATCACTCCTCTCGCCACACATTTCTTCCTTGCCACTACACACCAATCATCAATCAATTATATAAATATATATTGATCAAAATATATTCCAATATGTAAGGTGTTCCCTTACATATCTCCCCCCATAATAAGATCTATAAGAAAGTCCCTCGCAACCAGTATTTTTGGATAGATATTTCCAACAATATTAATGCTATAAAAACCTACATAGAAATATGTTATTTCACCCCTATCAGTACTAACTTTTATAAGAAAAGCAATATAGATAAAAAAAATTCCCTTACAATCGATTAGAAAATTATATTTCCAATCTAAAGAATGATGGAAATATCCTCTTAATGGGTGTCTGTAACACTCAAACTTTGAGTAAACAAGCTATAACTCTAAGCAACTATTCCAACCCTATTAATCCTCTTTGGTTAGATAAAGACCGTGCTCTAGACTGCCGGTACAAAAGAAATTTTGTAGATCTAGGTGAAAATTTGTTTAGCTAATCAAGCCCTATAGTGCTCAAGATCTTATAATTTGTAATGGTCTTATCAAGTGGCCAAACTCTATCCATATACCCTGTATTCATGGTCTTGGCATTATTGTGGCATATTTTTTCATCTATAATATCCTTTTATACAACAAAATGATAAATCTAGACATTTTAAATGACCACGATCTAGACTTAGATCATATACCCCTAATTGTAACACTCACTTTTTTTATGCATAGTGATCTAACATAAGAAAATTCTCAGAGTCAAGAACACTTGATGTTCAACAGAAATAAGAATGATATTTTCATAAATGACTTGTTTCCTCTATGAAGCACAGATAATATAGAATACCTCTATCATAGTTTTATTATGGTCTAATTCTTTCCATCCATTAACAAGTTCTCCATAGAAGTTTCAAGTAAAAATAAAAATTGAAGAGCCAACCTCTAGTATGATAGAGAATGTAAAAATGAAAGAAGAGAAATCAAGGAAGCATTGAAGAGTCTCTAAAAATTGATAATATAAATAAATACAAACCCTTAATCAAAAGGAAAAAACATACTATATAAATAAAAAGTAATAAAATATTTTACGCCTCTCTAAGATAGCTCTTAGGAAATTGTAGAGCCAAATTCTAACTAGTAAATTAAGATTTATTTGGAATATTGGAATTCCCATCTTAAAAATATTTATGAATCCCGATGAACATTCAAACCCTCTTTATAGAGGAAGAAGCTACTTTATTTAAAATATATTGGGGTTATTTTTTTGCAAATGGTAAAGCTAGGGACATTAAAGGATACCAAGCAAAAATATTAAACATCGAAGGGACAATCCTCATTCCTCTTATCCACAAACTCATCCGATAACTCAGAGCCTCAATATTCCTATATTTAAAAATCAATGATAAAAAAAAAACCTTTAATTTTCATACCATTATGAGTATGCCTCTCTTATCCAAACTCTTTGGTTTCATTTTAGAAAATAAAATCCACGTATGGATAGAAAGCGAAGGAGAGAAGGATAAAGGTGAGGGAGGGTTTAGAACACATCACTCTAACATGAACCACCTCATTACACTTTGGATCATTGCAGAGGAATTTCTAATAATAAATCCAATCTCTTTTGCTACTTTACGGACTTTAGAAAAGCTTTCGATATGATGCTAGTAAAAAATTACGAAATATACTAGAAGAGATAGAGGTTCATTTCAGGTTGAGAGATGATGCAATAAAGTTGTACGATATTTCCTTGAAAATTTTAAGAGAGTTGAGGGATGGTCAAAATATATTAATTGTAATATTGGAGTTAAGTAAGGTATTTTTTAAGGATTCTAATATTATACTTAAGTATAGTATTCTAGGTGATTGTTTTGGATTAAAAAAAACATGTTTATAGATAGGTAGGCAAATATTAATTATGAAACATAAAATTAACACTGAAATTTGTAAATTTTGGCAAATATTATGATTAAAAAAAACATATTTTATATAAATATATGATATTAGACACTAAAAATGACCAAATAGCGAATTTATTTTTTGAAAAAAACCCAAAAAATAACCAATTGACGAAGTTTTGGCCCTAAAAATTACCCTGGAGTTAATCAAGGTTTCCCCTTTCCCCTACACTTTCACCGGTTGCTCATATTACGGCCAAGCAGAGCTCGCAGACATACCTTTCGTAGCTTATTCTGCTGGAATTCTTGAATCCGGTCACATACATACCTTTCGTACCTTTCGTAGCTCGCAGACATACCTTTCATAGCTCGCAGACATAATAATAGTTGTTTTCTTAATCACTTATCTCATAGCAAAAAATATTAATGGTTTATTTCTTTTGGTATTCTTCTGCCATATTTCACCCATTGCTTATATTGCGACCAAGCAGAGCTCTAAGGCATACCTTTCGTATATGATTCTACCGATATTCTTCGTAGGCGATTTTAAAAAATGGTTAAGGAAACTGGTTACTACGACATGCTGGGAGTAAGTCCCACTGCTAGTGAAAGAGAGATCAAGAAATATTATTACATGAAGGCTAGGGAAGTTCATCCTGATAACAATCCAAATAATCCTCAAGCGATAGATAACTTTCAGGTATTGGGAGAAGCTTATCAAGTTCTTAGTGATCCAGCACAGCGAGCATGATATGACGTACATGGAAAAGCAGGCGTATCAATGGAAACCCTGGCAGATCTAGAAGCAGTTTTTGATATGCTGTTTGGAAGCGAATTATTTGAACCCTATATAGGCAAGCTTTCAATACTTTCAATTCTTTCTTTCGTGATGTCTACTGAAGGGGGACATATATATACCAAAAAACTATGGAAGAAGATGAAGGTTTTCCAAGACAAAGAGAAAAAAAGCTGGCACAGATTTTGAAAGACCGTCTTAACCAGTATGTACAAGGTGACAGAGAAGGGTTTATACAACATGCTATATCTAAGGTTTGACGGTTCAACAGTACATCTTATGGAGACGATTCGCCTCACACAATTGGTTACATATATGAAAGACGAGCATCAATAGAACTTAAGAAGAAAGACATATACTTGGGTGTGCCTTTTACAGTTCAATGGTTCAGATGCGAAGTACATTTTATAGCTGAATGGTTCAAAAGCAAAAGGCATTTTATAAAATCTCTTTTCACTACAGCTACAGGTGGTTTTTAGTACTAAATATGATACGACAGCAGCTAACTATGGAGAATTATTCTCACGATAATCTGAAAGCATTTATACATTCCAACAAAGAATTGTTTATTGACTCTCTTTTAAAAATAAGTGTGCCTGATATTGAAGGAACCCTCTCAAATGTGTGCCAGATGGTGTTGCAAGACAAATGTGCAAGGAAAGAAGATCTTCAAGCTCATGCAAAGGGCTTAAAAACGCTTGGAAATATTTTCCAAACTGCGAAACTACAAACCAAACATGGAACTGGAGACAGTGCTCCAAGGTTGGCTAAGGAAGAACACAGCAACTATGCAACTTCTCTGAATACATCACCAACGACTCCAAATTCCTCTGAGGGCCATGGAAAAAGATCCTGATACGTCAATCAATGAATGCCCTTTTTCGATTTGCGAACGATCTTTCAAAAAAAAATTTCCATCTTTGATTTTAATATGTTTGATCCTTGGCAACTTTTATAGTTCGCTTATTCTTAATATGTTATTATGCACTCGCCTACCTTACTACAATCTTTCATCTCCCTAGTTCATTTTAAAGAGACCATGGGCTCTTGGGTTAATCCCATGGTTAAACTTTTTTTTTAATAAAGTTGCAAGTATTTTAGTATATATAGAGTCTCTTTGTTATTGATAATTTCTGCTAGTATTGTTAATATATATCTTTCTATTTACAATGCTTTGAATTATCTCTAGTTCATTTGATTTATAATATTAGTACAAAATAATATTATCTAGCATTGTTTTTCAGTTTAGGCTTTTAAAAATTCAATTATGTGGTACATATTGGTATGAAATCATTGGGTTTATCCAGTTTTGTTATATTGCCATTGGATTTGGATGATTAGGAATGAATGGGATTGTGGAAAACTAATAGAAATGCAAATAGAGCATCCTTATATGCTAGGCTAGGCCATGATATCATTAAATAGATATTTTTCTTTTGACAGAAATTTACTGCGACACACCAAATTACTGTCAAAGGCACACTTTGCATCTAAACCATTGAACTGTAAAAGGCACACCCAAATATATGTCTTTCTTCCCGAGTTCCATTGACGCTTGTCTTTCATATATGTAACCAATTGTCTGTAGCGCATTGACTCCATAAGATGTACTGTTGAACCTTCGAACCTCAGATATAGCTTGTTGTATAAACCCTTCTCTGTCACCTTGTACATACTGGTTAAGAGGATCTCTCAAAATCTGTGCCATCTATTTTTCTCTTTCGTCTTGGAAAACCTTCATCTTCTTTCATAGTTTTTTGGTATCTATATGTCCCCCTTCAGTAGACACCACAAAAGAAAGAATTGAAAGTATTGAAAGCTTGCCTATATAGTGTTAAAATAACTCTCTTCCAAACAACATATCTGTTGGAATAGATAATTCCTACTTATCTATTATGAAGTAGAATCAATCCACGTGAGTTGTGTGATCCTAGATTGGTGTGTGTGGTTGAGACATTTGCTCAACTTACTTTCCTATCATTGGAATAAGTTAGATCTTATAACAACCAGTGAGCTCTATATAATGAGCCACACATATTGTAATTATGTATTCATTTTTCATTAATTCAATTGATAGTGTTTGTTAATTTGGTATCAAAGCTGAGGGCCTGGGCAACTCCCTCACGGGAGTGCCCAGGATCCCGATCCTGAGGGGTTTCAATTTTTTTGCACAGCCCGTGAAGGAGACAACCCGGAGGCTTACCATTGAAGCTGTGACGCCGTGAGCTGTTTGATGTGCGCAGAGGAGGAGAGAGACTGTTATTTTCCCTCCCCGTCCACAGTCCATCGATCTGAATTCGATCATAGAGTGGAAGCTTAGATTACAGCCAGATAAAAGGTGTAGCCGGATTCGATTTTGAAATTGCAGGAGGACAGACGACCTGTGTGAAGAGAGAAGAGCGCCGATCTGCAGAGAGAAGAAGCTGCCTGCTGAGGAGAAGCTGCCCAGACAGCACCGAGATCTGAAGAGGCCCGTCCAAGCTGTGTAAAAGAGCCTGTGTTGACTGAAGCTGCATGAAGCTAGAGGAGCTGACTGGTGGAGACCGCAGACCTGGAGATTGTTGCTGAGAAAATTTGTGAAGATGCTGCCTGTGTGGAGTTGTCTAGCTGCCTGTGTGGAGGAAGGAGCGCTGAAGAAACTGGTTGGGCGTGAAGATAAGATAGTTTCCCATAAACGTTGCTGGGAGAATATATGTTGCATGTGAAATCGCTGCCCATATTGAAGAGGAAAGATCGCTGCCCATGTGAAGAGAAGAAATCGCTTCCTGTGAACCCATTTCAGGGTGCTGTGTGAAGAAACTGCTGCTGCAGCTGCATGTTTGAAGATTGCTAAGCCCAAGCATTGAAGGAGATGAATTTTTTTTAGCCATTGCCATCACCGTGAAGGAGGCAGAATATATTTTAAGGAGAAGCGTGGATATTAACCAAAAGCTCACCGGCCTGATTGAGCGTGAGGGTATATCTTACCTCACGGGTCCCCTCGGCAGTCTGCCTGTAATTTCTTTGAGTTGGTCAAGAGATAGAGAGGAGAGCTTTCAGCACTTATCACCGTGAATGAAGTCTCCAACCGCCGAGCATTCAGAACTTATCACCGTGAAGAACTGCGTGGAGCTGTGATTGATGAGATCACAGCGTAGAGATTGAGCGATTTGGATAATAAATCTATCCTCTACCGTCAACATTGAAGGAGAGTTGCTGTGAGTATATAAATCAGTTGATGCTCCCGTGAGTATTGAAGGAGAACCGCCGCTGTGAAGGCCAGTAAACATCAGCGTGGAGAGCCGTGAAGATTGTTCTCGCAGGAGCTGAAAAGGAATGCCGAGCTGATCGTGGAGCTAATCGCTGCGAGTAAGTAACTGCGATATAGTAAGTGCACACCGGAAACGCTGTGGGTGCACGATCGCTGAAATAGGGGGGTCAATTAGAAATTCTCTAGATGGATGATAAGCAGCCGTGAGTGAGCAGCGACTTGCCGCATGTGAACAACCACCAACGGAGCAGCAAGGAACGATAGCCACGAGTGATATTTTTTTTCCCTTTCAGCGATCTCCATCGTGAGTGACGGAATCAGTGATCTTTGCCTGACCTCTGCCGTGAGTGAAGAATCCCCTCCATTGAAGAAGAGCACCGTGCAGGAGAGCGCCATTCCCTCCTTCGTGAGCTCAGCAGCAACAATCTGAAATCGTTGCTTGTGCGTACAGATCAGAGCCCATCGTGGCCTGTTGTGAGGAGCCCATAGTGGCCTGATGCTGTGAAAGCCCATTGAGGCTAAGTGAGAGCGTGATTGGCCTGTTGTGAGAGCTTGGTGGCCTGCTTGGAATTGTGAGAAGTGCCCGTTGTGGCCTGCTGTTGTTGTGTGTGCCTGGTGGCCTGGAGTTGAGTTGTATCTCCTCCTGATGCAGAGTGAAGCCCCGTTGAGGCCATGTTGTGGTGTGAAGATCCCTGTATCCATCAGCTACTGAGAGACACTGAGAGTAAATGTACTCCGACAGAACTCTTGAGAGATGTGGCAGCGTCATGGATTCTCAGGCTTGCAGTAAATGTACCTCAGAAAATCAAAACTTATGCCAAGTATCAAGCGGCATGAGATGGGGCGGCCAACCGAAAAGGAAGAAAGTCTCAGTGGTGCACTGTCCCAGAGTCTGGAGGACACTATTTATTTGGTGTAAAGATTTATGTGCTGTGAAGTGCACATTATGTTGTGAAGCAGAGATATCGCTGCCAATGGTAAATCGGATTATTGCCTGCAGTCATGTTGTTGTTGCCAAGTTGGAGTTCATTGTTCTTGGAGTCATTGCTTGGAGGTGTTATAGCGAAATGAAGTGAGGTGTACCTGCCCATTCCGTCGGACTCACACAACCTTCAGTTCGAGTAAGATGGTGTGATTGAGTTGTTATTGATCTTTCTTGTTTGAAAGTGTGATGGTAGTTATTTTTGTGTGAAATGGTTTTGTGTCTCTTGGTCATTAATGAAATGATATAAAAGGGCTTTGAAGTTATGATAATTGGTGTGAGGTGTTTTATGTACCTGATTGAAATGTTGTAGGGGGTGCATGATCGGTTGTACCCGACACCCAGGTTATGGTCCAAGTTGTAAAGCTTAGCCATAGGCAAGCTATTTCCCCAGGTTGTAGTCACGACCTGTTAGCAAGGCATAAACAGGCATAAGTGTTGTAGCACAGAAGCGCATGATACTCTCTCATGGGAAGAGAGGATATTGAATCAGGTTGTGGAGTTAACCACTATGAGAGGTACGGGGGTGACAGGTGAACCCGTAACCTAAACTTCATAATGAATCGAAGAGGCTAGAGACTTCGATTCAAGGTGGGGATGTGAGATGGAAAATCTAAAAGTGCGAGACCAAGTTGTGAGTCTCAGAGTATAAAGGACCAAGTTACATTTAAGGGAGAGTAACATTGATGAACCATGTAGCTGAAAACAATTCCTAGAGAAC
>LPNX010577877.1:3136-14982 GCA_001517045.1 Pseudotsuga menziesii
CTCTCCACCCTTGGTAGAGCCCCTTTTAAGATCGATCTATTCTGGTATATTATATAGCTCAGACTACAAAGCATACCATAGTTTGATGTTTCATTTAAGACCACACTATCAATAAGGCCCTCTATACGTCATGTCCACTTATTGAAATCAATCCTTTAGTATTTCTACTACTTCAAGTGAACAATTTTAATAAATAAATCTAAACTTCTTATTTTTTTCTTAGATTGGAAATTTCCCTCAACTAATATTTGTTAGTAAAGAACAACGAAAGGCTTTATTTCAGCACGGAAGAAAACACCTAAAGAGTGGGGCAATTTTGGGGGAATTTGAGTTTGTTAGCTATACAGTCATAGCCAAAACACAAAGCAATCATAAATCCAATAGAACAAGATATAGGTAAGGGTTGGCTATAAAGACTTATCCTTGTGCAAATTTCCACAACGATATGTATCGTTTTATCACAAAGTGTAGAGAAATGAATTATGAGGAAATTGTAAAAGCATTGGAGGATTTGGAAAAAAATGCAAATGCAAATTTGAGAATAAGGTAGTTGTTTTATACTAATTGATCTGGTTCAAAATTCCTAGAAAATTTGAGAATAAGATAGTTGTGTCATATTGAATGATTGTGTTCTAAATTCCTAACAAACTG
This sequence comes from Pseudotsuga menziesii, assembly GCA_001517045.1. NCBI lineage: Eukaryota > Viridiplantae > Streptophyta > Pinopsida > Pinales > Pinaceae > Pseudotsuga > Pseudotsuga menziesii. Next base: position 3,788 of record LPNX010577877.1, read on the forward strand.
AGAATAAGATAGCTATGGCATATTAATTGATCTACATGTTTATGATTTTTATTTAAACTAATAACTTTAACTTGATGATTGTTTACATAAACAAAAGTATTGACTTGCTTTTTAATCTTTTAAATCATGTCTTGATTTTTCTTTAAAGTGATATAACTTCATGATGGTTTTCAAAAACGAAAGTATTGACTTGCTCTTTAATCTTTTAAATCTCTTGGTATATTTATATGGTTGAACAACACAAATAAAATTGAATTATAGTGCATTTTATTGTAGATGTAATAAGATTTATATGCATAAATTTTCTTAATATAAGATAAAGGGGATTTTATAGTTGTAGAAACATTTCTAATATGTTCTTCATGGCATATATAACTTTATTTTTTACACTCACATGAACCCAACAATGGACATACATAGATGAGAGAATAAGACTCAAATAAATAGGTTACCCAAAGGAGAATGGAATTAGACTCAACCTACATGGAACTAAATTTATGGACTCAAATAACTTTATGGTTATTATACAATCATTGTTCCCTTACAAATGACTAGAATGTAGATGAACTTTGTCCTTCACCAATGTTGTTGTGAGTAGTGCTTGTATTGCCGAGCAAATGTGTTATATTTGATTGAAACTTTGGAATGTTATTTATTCCCAAAAAAGTCTCTTTGATGTTTTGTAGCATACCCATAATGTCAATCATAGTCGGACGTCCTTCAGGGGATTCTTTTGTACATAGCAAACCCACACTGACAAGGTGACTGAGACAATTGAGTTCCTCATCTTCTTCAATGATGGTGATAGTCCTCCTCAGTAGACTCTTATCCACCACTTCCGCAATTTGGTTTGGAAAACTACTAGCTACCCATTTTTCCAAAGTCATTCCTTCCACAAACATGTTATGGGTGGGCTTCTTTCTAGTGAGCATCTCCAATAGCATTACTCCATAGCTATAAACATCACCTTTTGTTGTGACACGTCCAGCCAATCCATACTCTGCATTCAAACATCTTATAAAAATGTTTCTCATTCACAATTTTAGTATAATAAAAAACTCATGGCATTCCCTAACATGCTATATGTCTCAAATAATACCTGGAGGAATGTAGCCTGTAGAACCCTTGAGTGCATGTGTGGATGTGAGAGATAAATCCTCAAAGTTTGAAAAACATATGGTAGCAATGCCAAAGTCTATTAAATACGCTGTCATATCTTCGCCCAAAAGCACATTGCTTGGTTTTAGATCACAATGGATCACTTGCATGAAACTATGGTGATGTAGATACACCATGCCCTGTGCAATACCTATTGCTATATTCAACCTTTGAATCAAACTCATACTACTTGCAACTTCATCTTCAGGATATAACCACTTCTCTAGGCTTCCATTTGACATTAATGGAAATATCAAAGCTTTGATTTGGTGGTCTGAATAACAAGTTATGATTCTAATCAAATTTCGATGCCTAACTCTACTCAATACTTTGCACTCCTTAGCAAAACTCTAGTGAGCCCCTTCATTTTCTAGATTGAGAAGCTTCACTGCAATGCTTGTGCCATCACTTAGAACCCCTTTATATACCTTCCCAAAACTACCCACTCCTAACAAGTTGGCCTCAGAAAATTCCCAAGCTCTCCATAGGAAATTCTTTGATGCCCCACATTTAAGAATGCCCCAACCTCTTTAGCAAGATTTCTCTTGTGATTTCGTCTCCACAAGAATCCGGAAAATAAACACAACACAATAGTGACTACAACTGCAACAATAGGTATGATAACTCTTTTCAAATGTGAAACACTTTTATATTTGTGAATGAAGCACGGTGGTAGACTTACCCAAGGTCCACAAAGCCTGGGATTTCCCATAAATTCTATGGCACCAAGATTTTTGAAAACTCCACCTTTTGGAACTTCTCCTGACAAGTTGTTGAAAGATAAATTCATTTTGACGAGCATTTTAAGATTTGTCAATGACATGGGTATTGCCCTTGACAAATTGTTGGAGGAGAAATCCATGTCCTTTAGACTTACAAGTTCACCAAGAGAAATTGGAATTGGACCTTCAAGTGCATTGCAAGAAAGATTCAAGTATTCTAATTCTTTACAACTTTGCAACCCACTTGGAATGTAGCCAGTTAATCGAATCGAAGAAATATCTATAGCTTGAACCATGGTCATCTTGCTTAGTCCCAAAGGGATGGGTCCATGCAATAAATTGTGAGAAAGGTTGAAAAAGAAAGCTAAATTTGCAAGATTTGCAAGCTCGGGAGGTATGGGCCCACTAAGCATGTTGTGTGATAAGTCTAGCTCTAATAAGTTGACACATTTCCCTAGATTTGGAGGTATATTACCTGATAAATGGTTGTTGTTAAGATATAGATATCTCAACTGCTTGAGGTGGGCAACAGAATCAGGAATCCTTCCATTGAGATTATTTCCCCCAATATCTAGGAGCCCTAAGCTTTTGAGTTGCCCAATTTCTATGGGGATGTTTCCTTGTAAAAGGTTGTCACCTATATATAAAACCTCTAACTTTTGAAGCATTTTAAGTGAAAATGGAACTCACCTCGTAAAATAATTTAACTCTAAATTAAAGAATGATAAACCACTAAGGTTTCCAATATATTGAGATATTTCTCTTGCTAATCCATTTCCACTCAAATCTATGCAGTAAATGTTTGAAGAGAGGTGGCCTATAGAATAGGACAAACGTCACTTTATATTATTAAAGGATAAGTCTATTAAGCCTAGGTTGGAACAGTTAATAAGAGTTGTAAGAATGGGCAAGCTCGTGGTGCTGCTACTGACCAGCTGATTACCGCCCAAGCCAAGAAACTCAAGTTGCATTAACTTACCCAACTCCATGGGAACTACCCCACTGAGCTGGTTATTAGATAAGGAGATCTCTTGAAGGTTCGCACAGTTGACCAAAGAAGCAATGCTGCCGCTCAACTGGTTGCGTCGAGAGGCGCTCTACAGCCCAGTATGGGGGAGATCTTGTAACGTGATGTAACGTTACTAACATGTAGGCAAAAAATAATAGTGAAAGTGAATATTATGGGAGAGATCTTGTAACGTGATGTAACTTTACTAACGTATGTAACATGTCGGCCAAAAATAATAGTGATAGTGAATATTATGGGAGAGATTTTGTAACACAAAATAAAAAATAATATCACTTTCGTAACTTTATTTTTATTAATAAAAAATAAATTTTCTAATAGGCCAAAATAAATGTCGGCCACAAAAACAATCTAATATGGGGGAGATGTGGTAATCTTCTTACCTAACAAAACAATAAAAAAACAAAAATTTAATTATCCGTAAAAAAAATATGTGGGTCAAAAAAACACAAAATTGAATTATCCACAAAAAAATGTTGGCCTCGCACATGGTTTTAAAACCATGTGCAAGGCATTCTAAACAACCCATGGTTTTATTGTACATGGTTTAGGAGGCTTTGCACATGGTTTTTAAACCATGTGCAAGTCCTCCTAAACAACCCATGGTTTTATTGTACATGTTTTAGGAGGGCCTTGCAAATGGTTTTAAAACCATGTGCAAGGCCTCCTAAACAACCCATGATTGTAGGAGGGCCTTTAAACCATGTGCAAGTCCTCCTAAATAACCCATGGTTTTATTGTACATGTTTTAGGAGGGCCTTGCAAATGGTTTTAAGACCATGTGCAAGGCCTCCTAAACAACCCATGATTGTAGGAGGGCCTTGTATATAGTTTTAAAACCATGTGTGGAGAAATGATGTAATGTTTGTTCCTAACAAAATAAAAAATATTATATGTGGGCCATAAATAATATTAAATATTAATAATAATAAAATTGTATGTGGACCTTAAATAAAAAGATGTGTCTTTTGATTTGAATCAAATCAATGGATACCTAAGAAGAGGTTAGAGATTTGATCCATCTCGACGCTTGATAGAGCCCGGGATTTGGATCTACGCTGGTTAACAGTCAGATAGAGATAAGTCAGCCAGCTGTTCTTGTTGCACAACTCCTTGGGAATGTGACCAGTCAACTGGTTTTGACTTATATCCAATGCTTGAAGATTGGTGCAGTTAGACAAGGAAGATGGAATTTGTCCTGACAGATAATTAACATGCAGAACTATGTAGGCCACCTCGATTAGCATACCCAATTCGGAAGGAAGACTCCCGTGAAGGTAGTTGTTACTCAAATCTAAGTAGTCCAAAGAGGATATGTTTCCTAGGCATGGGGGGTTGTTATCTCCTATGTTAATGAATCGCAACTTGGGGAGAACACACAGTTCTTCGGGAATGTTTCCTATGAGATTGTTAAGTACAAGAGACAAGTGAAATAAACCACGGCAACCAGCCAGAGTTGGCGGGATAGGATCTTGGAGATTATTCCTAAACATGGAAAGAGTGTTTAAGCGAAACAAATTCCCCAATTGATAGGGAATGTGACCATGAAAATGGTTATTACTAAGGTTCAGTACTCTAAGAAAGGAAAGATTGCCGAGAAGAGGAGAGATTATACCTTGTAATCCCATGTTTGCAACATTCAGGACAACCACTCTCTGTCTGCGGCGACTGCATACGACACCTGTCCATTCGCAGAAGGAAACATTTGGTGTCCAAGAAGTGGATAGATTCTGGGATGGATCATAAGTGATTCCAGACAAGAATCCAAGAAGAGCCTCTTGATCAGAAGCGTTGCTGAGATGGGTATGCGGACGATTAGAGAGTTGAAGTGTGGAAACCATAGAAGGGTTGACAAAGAGAACGAAATAACAGAACAAGAGAAGCAATCTCGTAATAGACCAGAAAATAGAAAGAATCTCCATCTTCCCTTATACTCAAACAGAATGGTAATGGCTAATGGAGTTTCTTTGTTTATTTATATAATAAATTCGCCTCGGCTTTGAAGACTGAATTCCTTGCGCACCGATTTCAAACGTAAAATTTGACTTTAAACTATGAATTCATTGCGCACCGAAAGGAGGATGGAGAAATTCAAACGTAACACTGCGCGCCGAGAGGAGGATGGAGAAATTCAAACGTAACATCACGGCCTAATTTTCTAAAGCACCACGGAAAGGAAGGAGAAATTCAAACGTAACACTGCGCGCGGAGGAGGATAGAGAAATGCAAACCTAACATGACGGCCTAATTTTGTTTTGTTTCAAGGGATGAGTTTTATTTTGTTTTGTTTCAAGGGATGAGTTTTGCTTCATTTTGTTTTGTTTCAAGGGATGAGTTTTATTGAATAAAATTTACAATAACAAAAGCATTAATTTTTGGCCGTTCAATCTATTTTTTCTTCTGATTTTTAACTGTCTGGGTATGATAAGATATAACAGAGAATCAAACCACCCAAAAATATGAAGCATTCAAGAAGCCTCACTCTGTTTTGTTTTTACCGCTATGTATTATTTTATTGAATAATGTTTATAACTAGCATATCATGGGTTGTTTAGGAGGCCTTAAAAACCATATGCAAGGCCCTCCTACAATCATGGGTTGTTTAGGAGGCCTTGCACATGGTCTTAAAACCATTTGCAAGGCCCTCCTAAACCATGTACAATAAAACCATGGGTTGTTTAGGAGGCCTTGCACATGGTTTAAAAACCATGTGCAAAGCCTCCTAAACCATGTACAATAAAACCATGGGTTGTTTAGAATGCCTTGCACATGGTTTTAAAAGCATGTGCAAGGCCAACATTTTTTTGTGGATAATTCAATTTTGTGTTTTTTTTTTTACGGATAATTAAATTTTTACTTTATTATTGTTTTGTTAGGTAGGAAGATTACAACATCTCCCCCATATTAGATTGTGTTTGTGGCCCACATTTATTTTTGCCTATTAGAAAATTTATTTTTTATTAATAAAAATAACATTACAAAAGTGATATTATTTTTTATTTTGTGTTACAAAATCTCTCCCATAATATTCACTATCCCTATTATTTTTTGCCGAAATGTTACAAACGTTACATCACGTTACAAGATCTCTCCCATAATAATCAAAATCACTATTATTTTTTGCCGATATGTTACAAACGTTACTAACGTTACATCACGTTACAAGATCTCCCCCATACTGGGCTATAGAGCGCCTCTCGACGCAACAAGTCAAATGAAATGTCCATTAATTTGTCATAAGAGAAAGTATACATATGTAATATAATTAGATTTATCAAGTTTGACTCTAATTATATTGGCAAGCAGCATTGGTATTTTCATTTGGTATGGGGAGTGGCATTGAGTAAAGCAATTTTAAGTGTGAAAGGAGCAAACAATGAAGGTGTGCCTCTTCCTTTTTGTGAAGTGTGACATATGAAGTGTCTTTTATCTTTGCATAGCGGCCAATGAAGAACGATGGAGCAATTTGCATTCCTTTTAATGTTATAGTGTGTGACATTGCCGAGAAGGTTAAGCCTTGATGTTCAATGTTACCAATGTCAACAATTGTCCTTGTTAATGTCAATACTTGGGATTTATGGATAGTCAATGCCCAAGCCATCTAGAGGGGGATTTGTTTCTTGTTACTTTATTTTATAGATGGAATTGGTATGTGGTTCGGTTGAGATTAGTCCCATGGAGGGCCAATATATTTATCAAATGTCACTACAACATATGCTGACAACTTATGAGGGCTAGATCCACATGTGTATACAATTAGCATGACCACTCCAAGTGCACCATTGACTAGTCTTCATTTGACCCATAAATTGCAAGATAACATCACTTGTTGCCCCACGCTTATCAATATTTTTTTCTAGTTGATAGTGGTGCATTTGAACCATTGGTGAAAGCTTTGAGAGATCATGCAATATGCATAGACAATGCTTGTATCATGTATTTGTTATTATTATTTGCAATAATGTTCATTGTAAAGAGATGGATTGTTGTGTCAAAGTTTAAATGCTCCTCTGTTGGCAAGAATCTATTAGTCCTAGAATGAAGGAGGCTCTAGTCTTCCAAGATTAGTGTAGCATTGTGGATGTTTGTCATTCGCTGATGGAAACGAAGTTGGGTGGCATCAGTGCCCCTTTAACGGAACATTGTTTCCAAAATGATGTCAGTGGTAAAATCTATCTACAAACACTTCCCTAGAGTTGCTCCTACATATAGAGGTTTTTCCATCACAAGTGGGAGTTGGCCCAAATCACTGATAAAAATCATTGAACGGTTGTCAAATGAACAATTGTTTTACTCTAGAAAACACCCATGCAAGTGACTCTCAATTTAAACAAACAATTTAGGTCCTATGAAGGTAATCTCATCAATGAGAATGTATTGAATATGTTTCATATCTTGTTGGAACACCAAGAGGGCTTGTCCCTGCAAAGGCTTGATGTCCTTTATAGGCATCTAGAGCCTTGCATGTATTGTTGTTGCATGTATGTTAAACGATGAAACACAAGTAGGGGCGAGGAGAGGTAATGGGATATGGCAAGAGGTTGCTTGAGATGATAGTGCTTTTTTAATGGTGCTTACAAGGTAGGATTTACCAATGCATACAGTTCTTTGGATGATCATCCTCAATGTCTATTTAGTTCCTTGAACTTGTGAATGTTGTAGGACTATATCAAATGCATGTTGTTGACTGTGATATAATGTATTTATCGAAGTAGGTAGGGGAGTGTTATCTTGTATCACTTTCCCATTCCTTCAATTGTAGTCAATGTAGTTTGGTGCAATCTCCAATGTATATGTCAATACTTCTAGATGATTCCATGTATGGTTGGTGTCGAAATCTCGGAGGCCGAGCATGTCAAGCTCATTGATGTGGATATTACCTATAGGGACTAATCTTGACAAAACTTGTGATTCATTCAAGTCCATGCCAGGATGTATCTTATGATCGGTATCCTCATCTCCAGATGGTTGCTCATTAGGAGTGGGTGAAGAGATGTGATCTGCATGCCATGCATACTAGATATTTCATATGTGCTCCTAGTTTGACATAATTCCACGTTCTGTAAGGCCGATATCTTTAGTGAAGGAATGGAAGGGCTTCTATAAAATCAACACACTCCAATAGAAATCAAGAAAGGCCTTGGAATATTTGTCTGGAATTGAAGTAAAGTGAGGCGAGACATGGATAATTACAGGGACAAATATCTTCTTATATTTTTCAGTTTTACATCCTTGGTTATATAAACCATTGTTTTGCAAGGTCTATAAGGCAGAAAGGGTCCAATGTTGGGGGAGTTGCAAGTACACATATATGAAACGTGAGACAAATAATAAATCATCTGAGTCATGGGATACATGGCTAAATACTTGGTGATCATCATTTAGTTTGGTGAAGGCCTGACTCCATTTGACAAGGGGTATTTTTTGCAACATATGGCAAGTTTCTTCAGAACTGATGTCTCGATCAATAATTGCTTCTGAGTGAAAGTGACAATATGCATATGAGGGTGGGTCCCTTGGAGATGATATAGTTGTTATTTTGTTCAACATATGATCGTAGGTCTCCAATTTTCCTTCTGCTTTGGAAGTATATTTGACTTTGTATTTCAAGACACCATAGTGTGACAGCACTGATTGGCAATCTACATTTTCTCGTCATGTTTGAAGGATGCTAGGATTATGTATTCCATGTTGAGCATCATTTCATGTAGAGTGATATGTTTTTTTATACTTTTCATCAATGTAGAGTGATGATTCATGTTGTACATTCCAAGGGAATTTATATCTGCATTCAAGTGTAGTCCATTTTTTGAGTAGACACGAATTTCCAGTGCACTTTGTATATCTTTATACTATGTTTAAGAGTTGTTCATAGACATGAAGTGGGTTGAATGAAAGTATATCCTTTGTATCTAGAAAGAAAGGGTGATCATCAATGGATTGATGCATATGAATTTGTGTGTCATGATTTTCTCGAGGGATCCATGTTGTAACATATTTATCAAAGAAATTCTTTGCAACATTGATTTGATCTGGGTTTTTTCGATTTAATGTTTCCATGTTAGGATCTCCTTCAAGCCAAAGTAAACCACGTATATGTGCAAAGCCATAATGTTTCCATTCATACCTTGCATTGGACCTTATTGAAAAATGGTTTTGAATGACAACGAAAGGAGCACATAAAAATTCAAGACTAGTGCTCCATAGATACTCATGAACATATTCTCACCGTGTGAATGGGAGGAGTCACCATGGGCACTATTGATAGAGTTGCAGGGTAAAGAAGTTGAGGTGCCTTCAAATTTTGCATTTATTCAACCATTATTGAAGTGCATAGTGTCTCAAGAAAACCTTCTTCCTACATTCATGTCTTATTCTCAACTTAATTGTATGAGTACTTTTATGCACTCTACATCTAATGGACTACTTGGAATTTTATGGAACATGATGTCACAAATATAATTTATTAATTATGAAGTCACAAGTGCATAAATAGACTACTAAAATTTATTAGTTATGAAGTCCTAATTGCACAAATAACTAATAACATCTACTAGTAATTATGAAATTGTAAAATAGCATCTACTCTCAATTATAAGATTACAATGTCACAAAAAGGATTTATTAATTATGAAGTCCTAATGATACAAATCAAATAGACTTAGAGGTGGATGCACTTTCTAACCTTCATTTATTTCACTTCGATGCTTTTGTTAACCTATAATACCCTAACCAAATGTTTTTAAACAAATATTAAAAATATATCATAGTGTTTTTAAATAAATAAAATATATCATAATCTAAATTAAAGTTTAGTAATAAAAATTTAAGCGTTTTGGCCTTGAGAGTTGCCTTCCATTTTATAAATTTCAAATCTTACATTTCCATTTTGTAAAATTTAAATAGTATTTTTACAATACAAACACTAACCATTATTGTGAAGGTTGTGCGTCTCAATCCAAGTGTGTTGTTAAAATCTCTTTGCAATCAATCTAACATGTACAAGCTTGCAACAATTATGGAAATTGTGTGTGCATTGACTCGATTCCAAATAATGTTTTTTTTAATGTTGAAATGTTAGGAACGTCTAGTTGACTATGTGTAGGCAGAAGATTCCGATGTCCAAGCCGTAGAAAAATCCCCATAAAAAAACATGTCTTGGTTGACAAACTCTTTGTTCATTGCACTTCCATTGGCTTCAACATCTTCAAATTTCTCACTGAAGTGAATAACGTAGGTGGTATCTGGGGTGCCATCGTTGATATTAATCTTTCAAATTTGCATCTGCTATAGTAGCAGTCATGGATGCCCCATTCTTTCAACATCTGTGAAACCTACGGTGGTGATGCATAGTGAATACAAGTTTGGACTTTTTACCATATACCATTGAAAGATGTTCCTGAAGAAGCGAAACCAGTTTGTAACTAGTTCCTCCACTGACTGTGTCGAAGACGAGGAATCCTTATATACCAGTGCATTTTTCGCCCAAATTCCAGATACGGTCGAGGTAGAGGTCCATAAATTCAATGCCAATTGAAATAAGGAGACGTCAAATCTTACTAATGATAAACATTGCACATAGAAAGACTAAAAAATTGAAATTCTGGCGTGAACTTGTTAAAGACATTTGTATTTTAATGTCCAGCTGAAATTGCCAAATAAGTGTTTTCTACCATCACAATTACAACTTGCCAAATAAGTGTTTTTTACCATCATAATTACAACCTTTAGGCATCCAATTCCACAAATGGTATCTGTTCTAAGTGAAAGAGTAAAAAGAAATTGTTTGTTGTCAATCTTCTTGGCTATTTCAACAATTGATGCTGCTTCAGTTGAGAGTTAATATTGAATGTTTAAAATTTCAATATTTACTTACAAGTTTCTTATATATTGCATGGGGTTTTCACTTAGTGAAACCATGCCATAGCACGTTCGTTCATGGCATATCAAACAATACCCCTATTTTCAAAAAATATTGGAAAATACCTCCCAAAATCATTTTTTTAACCCCCTCCCAATATGCCTTCCCAATTTTAAAAAACCGCTATTTTCACTATGTATTGCATGTATCCGTTTTTTCATTTACATTTTTTATACGCCTTTATATTTCTGCCTAGTATATTGACATGATACCCCACATGCATTCTACAAAGAAGTCAATTATGACCTGAAAGACAACGCCAAAATACCCTGTTCCAACCACATGTTCCGCAATGTAACTGATGGTCTGTCAAGTCAATAAAAGAATAAATAAACAATTGGAAAAAATTTCCATAAAGAAACTATTC
>LPNX010577877.1:22745-86917 GCA_001517045.1 Pseudotsuga menziesii
TCCTTTATGGGGAATTTTGCCCTCTCTTTCTCCTCAACACGTTTTTGGCTGAAATGGATGATTTTTGGTGGATTCTTCAGTCAACAGGTTGAGGTGTCAGTCAGATCAGCCCCCCGATTGACAGTTGCACTCAGTGAGACTCAGATCTAGCTCAGCTAGACACAGATCAGGCATTGATGGACTCTCCATCAGTTGATTTCACTTGATTCCATGAGTAATTGTGCCCCCCCTCGGCTGGATGGCCTGTAAATTGTAAATATCCAGGCACAGCCTCCTCTTCCAAGCTAGTTAGAACTAGGATTGAGGTGTTGTTGCTATTGTGATGTATTGTTTTTTCATTCTGGAATAAAGAAGCTCTAGAGGCAAGATCTATGGTGTAATGCTCTTCATGTGTGGATGTTGATTGTCAAATGCTTATGAGGTATAATCTGCTTTTGTTTATCATTGCTTTGCTGGTTAATTGTTGGCCTTGAAGGAGAGAGCTCCCTCCTATTAGGGTAATAGTTTATTCTAGTTTGATTTATGCTCTTACTGCTGCTTGTTCTAGATCTATTGGATTTGTATGTATTTTAAGTTTAATTGCATGCTTTCCAATCATCTCTTTCGGCGGCACCTATGTTTTAACCATCTGTTTGTGCAAGGGTTTTCAAGTTGCAGGTGATCTCGTTAGTAGAAGAGGTTGAGCTGGTTTGAATCTTCCTCATCTTCAGTATCTTACGAATGACATAGTCCCTCAGTGTTCCACCAAAGCGGAATCCAAAGCCCAACATTTCCAGGCTTCAAACACTCTTTCTCTCTCTTCCTCCTTTAAAAATTATTAAACTTTCCTCAAACTGGTTACTTTAAGGTTTCTTTTTAAATCTGATCTATCTCATAAAGAAAAGCATACATAGATCTAATTATCAATATCCCTTCAATTTTCTAGATCTTAATTTCATTGTGCACATAAAGTTCAAATTCAAGAGATCTAGCTAAATTGCCTTAGTTTCGCAAGTAGTTTATTGAAAATTTCATAGCTTGCTGTTAAGGTAGTTTCATTTGCTGTTCAATAAGTGTAATATTCTGCAATATCAGTGCTTTTAATTGGCTTCACAAACAGCAGGCCAATATCCCAAGGAAATCTTGCTTTCCTTGGTTCCTTTTTCGTCGGTTTAGCTAGTTTAATTTCATTAATTTTTGAGATAAAGTAGGCTGACCCAAAGGCACTCTTAAAGTGATTTGGGGAATTTGTTATTCTAATTCACTCACTTTCATTTAGCAGGTCTGACAGAGAAGAAAGGAAGCTGCTGTCCAAAGTGGCTTTTGGAGTGCTCAAATCCCCCCAGGGGGCTCTCTTTTGTCACATAATTTGTAATTGTTTTGCATAAACTGTAATATCTTGGTTTTAGCCTGTATAAGGACCAAGAAAGCTCTATTTTATCATTGCTTTGATATTGTAACCTCTGTAATAAAATCATCCTTTGAATAGGCTCTTTCGAGCCCATTCCCCATCCCCCCTGGGGGGATTCGCGTCGGTGCCTTTTTCGTCTTTTTCTGCTTATTTCCTTTTACTAGAATTGATCTTATTGGCAGGGTAGTATATTTGATGTTGTTGTTAATTCCATATTCCATATCTTATTTTCAAAAGTAATCATAATACTTACCCCACGATTTCCCGAGTGACCCACAAGGGGAAAGAGATTCGTGGTAGGATTAATCATAAAACCAGATTTGTGTAGTTGTGTTATTTTCTCATCTTTTGTTTATCAGCATTTTAAAATTAACCCCTCCTTGATTCCCCGATTGAGATCCACTTGGATCGAAAGAGGTTCTTGGAGGCTTTTCTTTTAAGCAAGAACACATCTTTTAAAACTTATTAAAATTTACAAGACTCCAGTGTGTATGCTCTGCACTTGGCTGCGGTTCGTCCGATCATTCAAGCTGTATCAAAAGCACTTGGGTGACTAGCATAATTAGGACTCACCTTCCCCAATTAACAAACCCTCAGGTGAAAATCCAACACCTCGATCAAACCTTTACGGTGGCAAAATACCGAAAGGAAGCGGGAACCTACTGAAAAGTGACCTCGGGGCGCCGATCTCTGTCACACCCTAACGGGTGCGTTATGAACACAGCCCCAGAGCCTCCATTTCAGCCCACATATTCCTTGTGGGTAGCCGTATAGGCTTTGTTTTGGACATACTCCAAGTACTCTCGGGTATATCTGGAGTCCCCCTTAAGCCTAATTTAAACAACTCATACTCCAATTTTAACTTAAAACATACCAAGATGCAATCGCAAAACATCCACTCCAAACACATGCAAGCACACTGATCTCTTTTGGTTTGACTCCATTATTAAGGCACTGGTCATTTTTGCTTCATATATATATTGTTTATCAGCTTTGTGCTTTCATGTGTTATCTTCATATCTTGTCATCTTCAATTGTTTATAGTTAAAATATTCGAACTCCTAAGTAACTGATTCAATTAAACATCACCACACTAAGTAATCATCCTTAGTAACTTAATAGGGTCTACCCCCCTTGGCTCCGTTAGGAGTTGAGCCTAAACGGAGGAGTCAAGAACAAGGTGACAGCCTTGACTCGAGACTTGCCCCCAAGGACACACCGAGTGGCTTAAATATTTCTGCCACGTGATCCAGGTGTGTGAAAAGGCGGCAACAAGTGGAGCCAGTGGCAACTGGTGTGACTAGACAGGATGATGCATACAAGATTTCTATAGATGAAAAATCTTATACTAAATGATTTTATAATGACGAGAAGTCAGTTAAGGAAATTGAGGAATATGTCAAAGTCGACACATTGATCCAAAGAAGCAACCAAAACAGGAGGTAGTAAGAAACCTGTGGTGTCTTCAGATTCATATCAATCCTTTATAAGGTTTTCTTCAGAACCTACTAAATGGGTATAGGAGAATCAGATGGATCCATGGTTTGAAGATTCAATGTCCTCTAAGCATATGGATAAATGGAAGATTGGAGATAAGGATGAGAGGAGTGAACATGCTAAAATGTCTACCGAATCATTGGCTGATCCAAAAAATGGAAGAACAAAAGCTACAGAGCGTGACTACACCAATGCTGTCTGCATCAGTCCTATTCAGGTTTTCGGGGTCGGCCGGTTCAACCAGCGGTTTGATTCTTGTAACCTTGGGTTGTAATGGAAACTATCTTTAAAGGAATCCACAACTGAAGGGGTATATACATGAAATCCCTATTGAGAATGTAATGCCCTTGATGTAACATTTCCTCTAAGAAGAACAAAAAATCATGGATCCTATGTGGAGGTGGGTTTCTATGTGGTTTCTATCTCCTTTTAGTATTCCATTTAGTGGTGCTAATTCCCCTAGGGTTTCCTTAGGTGGGGTTTCCCTCCCTTTAATCCACCATCTTCCCAATATATGCAGGTTCCTGGGGGTAGTAACGTGCTTATTGGAATGTTCCTGTGACATTAGGTACTTGTGCTTCTTGGGGACTTTTCCAAGTCTAATAAAGTTACTAGCAATGCTATAAGTTCTCAAGCCAAGCCAAATCGATGTGAAATCGGTAATGTCTCATGCATGCATGGGTCTGCCTGTATTCGATCCACCCCAAAGGGATTTTAGTTTCTATGACTGACCGGTGGTTCCTTTATTGTCTTTCTTTGTTGGGGCTCTGTTCCTTTATTGTCTTTCTTTGTTGGGGTTCTATTCCTGTTGTGGTTCCTTTATTGTCTTTAGAGTCTAGACAGCTTTTAGCATGCTTTATTATGGTGGTTGAAGGGGGGCGATATTTTGTCTGCATGGTGAATGTATAGCAGTTGACCACATCTTCTACTACACCTTCACAACATTATGAATATGTGCAATCTAATTGTTTATTTCTCTTGCACTTTCATGGAGAATCCTTAAATATTGCTTCGGTGCACTAGAGATGGTTTAGTTCTCAGTGCAAATGGCCTCTTTGGCAGCTTCTTTCCAAGAGCAGTATGACATTTTGAAAGTATGACGTAATTTATAGGGTGCACTGTGCAAGTATTGTCAACACTTGTCCAAATATGAAAAAATACTCATGGAATCCTTTTTATGCCTAATATTTAATTAAAGAAGCCTTTGGCATGTCTGATGTTTATGGTGCAGTATCTTTAGTGACTGAGCCAGAGTTGAAGATAACAAAGAGAGATTTTAAAAGGTAATCAGAGAGTGAAAACAATATTCATAATGATGGAGACAATATTTTGAATTTTTCTTCTTATCTTGAAGAAATTAGGATACAATCACTAGATATAGGCATTATTTCAGAGTAGACCATGAGTGAAAAGCAGTTTGGTCAGAAAAGGCAAAGCATGGAAAAAGAAATTAGAGGTTCTCAATTAGTGCCTGAAAGTGAGTTCCTAGATCGTAGAAAAACAATGACAAATAACATTGTCAGCAATTTTGAATCTTTTAAACAAGGAAACACTGAAGAGAGCATTCAGGTTTCAAACTGTAAAGAAAATTTGAAGGGTGAAAAAGATTTTGAAAATATTCATGAAAATTATGTTCCTAATTTCAAACATCATTTGCTTTCTCCATTTGTGACTAAATACAATGAAGTTAGGGTAGTTCCAAACACTTCTTTGCATCAGAGTTCAATTTTGAAGAAGAAAAGAAAGCTCTTGAAGAAACATAATTCAGGGTTATCAACTCTACCAAAGAGATCAGATAATCAAATAAAGATAAATATTTGCACGGAAGAAGAAAATGTTCTTAAAGTATTATCTGGAGTAGATCATCGAAAGAAAATGACACAGATCAAACCAAGGAAACTTAACTTTGATGAACATTTGCATTTGGTAAAAAGGGCAAGAATTGAAGCTGAAGATGAAACCAATAAAATTGTAGAAGGCTTGAATGAAGGAGGCATAGCAAGTGCCAATTACAATAATGGAGAAAATATGGCATCGGATAATTCTTGTGTGTTAAATGAATGCCTTTTGAGAACTAATAATATATTGAGTTCTAATAGTATTGAAACTAAAGGTGATTTCCACATGGGCAGATGTATTCAATTTTTATGGAAAGGCCTATGTGTTTGCCACCAAAGGCTGATAAATATCGTTTGTAAAGTAGCCTACCGAGTGATGAAGTTTCCCTGCCTCCCTCTAAACAATGTCATCGGGCTTAGGAAGCTATGTCTACATGTGTTGCAGAGGCTGCAACTACTTTAGTGGAGCCAGTTCCAACTGGTGTGACTGGACAGGATGATGCATACAAGATTTATGTAGATGAAAAATCTTATACTAAATTCTTTGATAATGACAAGAAGTTAGTTAAGGGAAATGAGGAATGTGTCAAAGTAGACACATTGATCCAAAAAGAAGAAACCGAAACTGGAGGTAGTAAGAAACATGTGGTGTCTTCAGATCAATATCAATCCTTTATAAGGTTTTCTAAATTAAGGTGCCTGCATGGTAGGCTTCCCAAACAGTTTCCACATTTGGCTACATAAATGTCTCTCTATAATTGTATATTGGATCATATAGGCATTGTGAATTAACACTTGGTCCTAATGGATACAACCGTCCAAGAATCTCTCTTATAAATATAAAAGCTCTCACCAAATCAAACAAAAGGCGGAGAAACTACCTTTTCCTATAGTAAAGCTTGAACCCTCAGTTGAAGGGTCATTAGTTCATAGTCCATGGAACATGTTACTAAATCCAAGTTATTGTTTTAACGGTCGTTCAAATCCTCGGTAGAAGGGAAACAATCTCGTAATCCATGGACCATGTAACTAAATCCAATATGGCTGACATCAGCAAGCCAGCAGCATTAAGTTTGCAAGATTCACCAAGTAAAGAAACTCAACATATGAAATCTCAAAAGAAACCGCTTCATATATTAAAAAGATAAACTACAAACCGGGTGCACTAAGTATTTTTCACAATCAAATCTCTCGTTTCCATACATTCCCTTTTATTACAATTACTTGGAAGGTTAAAAATCAATATGATCCAGAAAACATCTTAATAAAATGCTAGTAATGATAGAGATTTTGGAAATTACAAATATATATTATTCACAACATGCTCTCAATGGACATAAGAAAATAACAACACCTTCTCTAAGGATGCAAGCCAATCAATAGTAAAAGAATCTTCTTGCACAACTCCACAATCAAGCAAAACCTGCAACTCACAACATCTTCAATTAGTAGGGTGCCTATGCCTAAGAAAAATATGAAAAGTAGGAAGTAATAATTTAACCAACTTGTAAAAATGGTCACAATTTTTCCCAGGATATCCTCCAGATGGTGGTATTCTTACGAACTTCCCACCTATCTTAAATTATGTGGACCCACAGTCAACTGTTATAGTAAGATACCTTAAATTTATAGAAGTTGTGAAACAAGATCACATAATGACTATTAGATTAATCTTGTGTGTTACTATTAGAATTTGCACCAACATTAATAAGCATGGATCCTAAGGATGGGAAATGAATAGTAATATTTAATGTACAACCTTATTACCATAAGAATGTTTTTGGCATTTTCCAGTGGCATTCCGACATCTATGGAATACATTCTGATTTTGATGACTTAATGAGAAATATGGTTCTAACTCCTGAGTATTGACATATTGTCCTATGACTATCATGAGTATCATGAGTTATCTATGTGTCTTATAATCTCATTGTGATTACTGATTTGTAAATGTGTAATTACTAATGTTAAATGTGCACTGATTCTGATTTCTATTGAATATTTGTAAAAAATTGGATCTAAATGTCTATATTTTTAATATATATATATAACTTGTCCTATCAAATAGTTGCTTCTTTCTCATGTTCAGTGGAAGCATTTTGACCAAAGAAAAAGATAAGGTGGAGTGAACCCTCTCTCCAGAGAGCAATGCTAGCTGTAAAAATAGACTGATGACAAATTTGTCTTGAAGCAGCACTAGCTTTAGGATGAATTCGATCTCTCCTAGGGCTGAAAATGGATGCCAAAAACATTGTTATTGTTGGTGTAAAAATATATTGATTTTTTCTCCCCATAAAGCTAGCATTTTTCTCTCCAAAGAGCACTGCTAACTTTAGAAATAGGCTGATTACAGATTTGTCTTAAAGGAACAGTAGTTTTAGAGTGAATTTGATCTCTCCTAGTGCTAAAAATGGATGCAAAAAAAATGCTATTGTTGGTGTAAAACTAGATTGGTTTTTTCTCTCCATAATAACGCTGGTGTTTTTTGGTTTCATAATGATTTTATGCTATCTTTATCCTCTAGTTTCTCCTCAAAAGCAGTGCTTTGATTCCTAATTTGAAAGTGCTTTTCTCTGTTTTTAAAATGTTACTTTTTTCTTAGTCTCATCACTAAATTTAGCATTTAATCTATGCCAAGTCTATCTGATTTATAGGCCCCAATTTTCTCCTAATCAACATCGATGCTTTTGCTAAATTTAGTCTGTTGATAGGCTACATACTCTTTCAAGAAAAGCGTTGTAGTTCTGCTTATGGAAACAATGACTTGGCTACTACATGCAACATTATTCTTAATGGAAGAAAAGTTGATCAGGGCCTCCACAAAGAAATTTTGTTGCTATATTGATCCTTCATAAATCTACTGATTAGTCTCCCTAGGAGAGCACAACCCTTGAAGATGCTTTGTGCTTTGTATATATAAATATATATTCAACCAAAATCGATCAAATCACAACCAAAAAGATCAATATACTACCAAAATGGATCCAAATTGTATAATAGTTAGAAAATTCCCTCTTCAACTGATAAAAAAGTATGCAGATGAACGATGTGATTTTTCATTTTTGCTTCTCTTAGTTCTTTATCGAACGAACTGCACAAAGTATCTCAAGCGGAGACATGCATGACAGAAAAGGCCAAAAGTTCTCTGTATCTCATACCAAAGGAATTTGACATAGTGAAGCCAAAGTTCAAAATCAATAGTAGATGGAAATAGAAGCATATTCCATTATTTGTCAAAATCAAACTTCTTGCTCAAAATTTCTTTTTTTTTCCTATCATAAGAACCAGCGTTTGGACAATTTTGTACTTACTGACAATATACAAATCCTAGAAAGTTCAAAAATTCTTCCAGTATATCAAGCATCTTTGCCATTTGCGAGAAGAGTAGCACACGATGTCCACCTTATTTCAATCGTGGAAGCAGTTGCATCCACAACATGCTAAAATGATGAGATACAGAGAGCAAATACAAGACTTGAGGGTTTAAAATATGTAGGCCTTGTAGATTCCTAAAATTCATAATAATGAAATGAAAATTCAGACTTAATTAGTACGAAATTGATGATGACCTTTTCCAATAGCTGAAGCTTTCCAAATGCGCCAACAAGCATCTCAAATTCTTTTTCTATAGAAGTGTTTATTGGTTCTTGTCATGGGAAAAGATACTGAAAACATAAAGAACAAATTCACGTCATCACTTGTAGAACTCTCATTTATTCAATGGTTCCAATAGATCATGATTGTTCTAACAATTATATAATGAAGCATTGCTTTTTATAACACAAACTATTTGAAGTACTTTCTCATAATAATAACTGCAAAATACTTATACAGCAGCAAAATTTGTGCAGTAATTGATAATCTACAAAGTTAATACATATTCCAAAATTGATTAGTCATGCACCAAAAATAGAAAAAAAAATTCCAAAAAGGCAGATAGATAACAAAAGAGAAAAAAAAGCTAAGCTATTTATTAGTGTCCATTAGTGTAACTAATGAATGATGGAACTATTAGTGTCAACTTAAGAACAGTCAACCTATCTTAAATTATGTAGACCCACACACTCAATGTTTATGGTAAGCTACCTAACATTTATAGATGTGGTAAAACAGGAAACAAGCTCATATGATGACAATTAGATTAATCCTGCGAGTTACTATTGGAATTCACACTAACTTCCATACACATGGAAATTGAAGATGGGAAATGAATAGTAATAAGTAATATACAACCTTATTACCAGAAAAAGATTTCGCCAAAGGGGAACAATTTATGTCTAACATAAGAATAAAAGAGACTTCTCATGCATCCATAGAACACTATATCACCTATGTTCATTAAGAGGAAGGAAATACCAAACAAGGAATCAAATAAATAAATCTAAGGAAAAGATAAAAATAACATATTTCTGTCCAATGGGGTTTATAGTTTGTTAGATATTTACAAAATCAAAGGGGTTTTATATGCTTCTTCAAAATACAATTAGGTTTCGAATTTAAAAAAAAAACTACAGTCTACAAAACTACCTTCAGCTTTTGAGTCAGTAACAATAAAATAAATCTAGACAAGCATGAAATTTTCTCTTCAACTTAGATTCATTGATGCCAATGTGGGGGTATTTGTAGTAGGGACAAGATGGAGTTCCTGTAGTTGTCAACCATGGCTGACCTGCAACTTTTAATGTCAAGGGGTTTTATGTCTGCATTATCATTAGGGCTTTGATTTGAAGGATTAATCCAATACTTTCACTGTAGGTTCTGTGTGCAACTTTTAGAAACCTTCTTCAATGCTTGTGTTAAATTTTCAGCACATGGTACACACATCTGCACTCAGAAACTGAACCCTAACAGCTAGAAAATTGAAAACTATTAACACCTCTCAAGAGTCAAAACAACAAAGCCTGAACACTAAAATTCATACACAGACAATATGAAAATATGAACATCAAGTCACCCCTACATATCAGGGGGTAACAAACACTAAGGTGTTTTAGGGAAATTCTATCTTCAAATGGCCCACAATAAACATTAAGGGGGGAAGCTGTGATATCCCATGTGATATGTTCCTTTCTATTGTTGACCTTCCGCTCATCTTCAGGGAGGATGTTGTACATAAGACCGACCCTATGTTGAGATATCCATAAACCATCTCATTTCTTTATTTTGGCTATGGTTGACCACCTACTTGAGTTTGATATCCACAGAAGTCTCTCTTGTAGTTCAGTCACTATCACTACAGTTTGTATTTGAGTTGGGTATCATAAACCCACTCTAATCTATATTCTGGCCACTGCCACTCTTTCTGAGGAGATGGGCCTTTATAAACCCAATCCCATATTTGCACGGATAATCAAATAAAGCTAACTATTTGCACGTAAGAAGAAAATGTTCTTGAAATATTATCTGGAGTAGTTCATCGAAAGACAACTACATAGATCAAGGCAAGGAAACTTAACTTTGATGAACATTTGCATTTGGTAAAAAGGGCAAGAATTGAAGATGAAGATGAAACTAAGAAAATTGTAGAAGGCTCGAATAAAGGAGGCATAGCAAGTGCCAATGACAATAATGGAGAAAATATGGCATCAGATAATGCTTGTGTGCTAAATGAATGCCATTTGAGAACTAATAATATCTTAAGTTCTAACAGTCTTGAAACTAAAGGTGATTTTCCACATGGGCAGATGTCTTCAATTTTTATGGAAAGGCCTATGTGTTTTCCACCAAAGGCTAATAAATATCGTTTGTGAAGTAGCCTACCGAGTGATGAAGTTTCCTTGCCTCCCTCTAAATGACATCACCGGGCTCAGGAAGATATGTCTGCATGTGTTACAGAGGCTGCAACTTCTTTAGTGTGTTAGTTTTTGATAGCTCAGTGGCACTCCTGCATCAGGTGCCTAGGTGCAGGGGTGATTAACTATGGAGTCTCATTTATATTCATTAAGTGACTTTAGCAAATGTGTTTTTTATTAAAGTACCTTTTTGATGTGACTTTATGTTTTAAAAGTGAGTTTCACTTTATTATGTTTTTAAAGTGACTTTAAGTCATAAAGTGTACTTTTAAATATTTAGGGTGATGTGACTTTTCAAAAAGTAAAAATTTGTTATAAAGTTCACTTAGGAGATTTAAGTGAATGAGAGATTAGATCCCAGCCATAGATCTCTTGGCCAAGATCTAATCTCGACCGTAGAAGGTGAAAAGTCATGAGAATAACCCTAATAGGGTAAATAAAGTACATGAGATTTCATTTTTTGGCACACATTCAAGTGAGAACAGCTTGAAGAGGCTCGAGTTCCAAGGAGCAGCTTGGAGAGAAGAGAGAAGTGGAAGATGCATGAAGGGCACGATTTCCAAGGAGTCTAGGGCACGAAAACCAAGGAAAGGTACAGCCACCATTAATGCTGGGTCGTACTGCTGAGTTTGCACAGATTTCGAGGCAGTTTTTGGGCACGTTTTCCAAGGGAAGGTATAGCAATAAATGCTGATATTTATTGCTGAGTTTGCATAGATTTCGAGGCAGTTTTTGGGCACGTTTTCCAAGGGAAGGTACAGCAATAAATGCTGATATGTATTGCTGAGTTTGCACATATTTCGAGGCTGATACTGGGCACATTTTCCAAGGAAAAGTATAGTCATAAATGCTGATATTTATCATTGTGAAAGTTTGCAGCATGCATGAGCTCAGCTTCATGGTTGTGGTCAGAGAATGAGATAAGTACTGTTGGTTTTTAAGCTGAGATTCATACATTGTAAATTGTGCATGAGAAATTTCTGTAGTTGAAAGAGAAATTTCTGAGTTTTTCCCTTCATAATAAAATATCTTCTCTATCATTGGTTTTCCCCAAGGTGTGGGGTTTTTCCAGGGTCTATTTGACCAAAATACTGTGTCTTAAATGTGTATTACAGTCTGCTGATTTTGAGTTATTTTCCGCTGCAAAGTTTGCTTAGTTACAGTATATCAGCTTACAGACACATAAAATTTACATGCATGTGATATATATTTGGTTTTATGAACATTTAAGACTGATATCAGAGTTTTACTAAGTGTTGGGCTGAGTTTAAGCTTGATTTTCAACATGGTATCAGAGCTAGGGCTCTGAGATTTCAGTAGATTGTTGGGCAGCAGAGAAGTGCTGATTTTTTTAAGACACTAGTGCATGTGAAGTAACAGTTGTCTATAAAAAAAATTTTGCTGAGAGTGAGCTGAGAAGTGCTGGTTTCGTACAGCTGATATATATATATTTTTTTTGGTCAAAGAAGGCAAAGTGTGCCTTGTTGAAAAAAAAAGAGCAGAAGAGAATGATGGCTTGCATCCGATTTGAAGATAGGTTGGAAGGGATTTCCAACTACTTACAGTGGAAAGCACGGATGACAGCTGTTCTCAAGGAAAACAAGTTGTGGGCTTTTGTTAGTACCACAGTGGCTCCTCCCGTAGCTGATCCTATAGCCCTTGACATACATGAGGTGAAGGAGGCCAAAATGCAAAGATTGCTTTTGGATGGTGTTCGAGATCACCTCATCCCACATTTGGCAGAGAAACAAACTGCTAAGGGGATGTGGGATACTTTAAAAATTTTGTATGAGAACAAGAATGAAAATCGTAAGATGGCCCTAAAAGATAAGCTTCATGGCACTAAGATGACGAGAGGTGAGAATGTAGCCTCTTACCTCACTAGACTCAGACAGATAAAAGATGAATTGAGTGCAGTTGGTGAGGTGATTCCTGATCCCGAGCTAGTGCGGATAGCCCTGAAGGGCTTCACTAAGGAGTGGGACGTGTTCGTGAAGTGTGTAGTTGGCAGAGAGAACTTTCGCTCTTGGGAAAGACTATGGGATGATTTTACTCAAGAGGAGATCCGAGAAGGGAAGCCTGAGCAGGTTGCTGATGATGAAAATGTGGCCCTTTCAGCTAAGGGTAGAAAGAAAAAGGGTGGCTCGAGCAGTGGAGCCAAAGACTTGAGCAAAGTAAAATGCTTTGCTTGCCAGAGTTAAGGTCACTATGCTGGGCAGTGTCCCAACAAGAAGAAGAACAAGAAGAAAGAAGAGGCTGAGAAAGCCTCTCCAGCTGAAGTGGGAGATTTTGCGAAGGAATTCTCGCTTGTCTCAATTCTTTCAGACAGTAGTGTAGCAGAGAGTTTGGACACTGGAGCATGGTACATAGATAGCGGAGCAGCACGCCATATGACATAGATACGAGCAGTGTTCCGAGAGTTGACAGATCATGACAGAGTTATACTGACCGAGGATGGGTATGCCGGCACCCATGCAGTAGAAGGAGTTGGAAAAGTCCTATTCCAACTCGAGTCTGGTGGTTATCTGGAGGTTGGAGATGTGTTGTTTGTTCCAGAGCTGACGAGGAACTTGGTCTCAGTTTCAGCTTTGGAGGATGACGGATATGCGGTTCTTCATGTGAGTGGGCATGTTTACATATATCCGGTGAGTGGGGGCCTGGGTGCAGCGATTCTGCTTGGCATCCGTGATGGCCGGATGTACCGAGTTTTGGGTCATCCGGTGGATGGTGAGCCTGGTGAGAGATCAGACTCAGTGGCAGCAGCAGTGGCTGTCAGTATGGAGGATTCATCCAACTCTGTGAGGAAAAAGAGTTGGTATGACATGGTTCTTCAGGATGAGCAGGAGAGTGAGGAGAACTCTCAGTTCAGAGTTGTCAGACGGAGACCTTCAGCAGTTGTTCCAGTGCAGAGATCTGATAGGCATTCAGATTCAGAGGGAGCTTCAGTTATTGGAGGCAGAGATCCAGGTGGAGCTGATGACAGTAGTACCTCCCTCACTAAGAGGGAGTGTTAGTTTTTGATAGCTCGGTGGCACTCCTGCATCAGGTGCCTAGGTGCAGGGGTGATTAACTATGGAGTCTCATTTATATTCATTAAGTGACTTTAGTAAATGTGTTTTTTATTAAAGTACCTTTTTGAGGTGACTTTATGTTTTAAAAGTGAGTTTCACTTTATTATGTTTTTAAAGTGACTTTAAGTAATAAAGTGTACTTTTAAATATTTAGGGTGATGTGACTTTTCAAAAAGTAAAAATTTGTTATAAAGTTCACTTAGGAGATTTAAGTGAATGAGAGATTAGATCCCAGCCATAGATCTCTTGGCCAAGATCTAATCTCGACCGTAGAAGGTGAAAAGTCATGAGAATAACCCTAATAGGGTAAATAAAGTACATGAGATTTCATTTTTTGGCACACATTCAAGTGAGAACAGCTTGAAGAGGCTCGAGTTCCAAGGAGCAGCTTGGAGAGAAGAGAGAAGTGGAAGATGCATTAAGGGCACGATTTCCATGGAGTCTAGGGCACGAAAACCAAGGAAAGGTACATCCACCATTAACGCTGGGCCGTACTGCTGAGTTTGCACAGATTTCGAGGCAGTTTCTGGGCACGTTTTCCAAGGGAAGGTACAGCAATAAATGCTGATATTTATTGCTGAGTCTGCACAGATTTCAAGGCAGTTTCTGGGCACGTTTTTGCACAGATTTCGAGGCAGTTTCTGGGCACGTTTTCCAAGGGAAGGTACAGCAATAAATGCTGATATGTATTGCTGACTTTGCACAGATTTCGAGGCTGATACTGGGCACGTTTTCCAAGGAAAAGTACAGTCATAAATGCTGATATTTATCACTGTGAAAGTTTGCAGCATGCATGAGCTCAGCTTCATGGTTGTGGTCAGAGAATGAGATAAGTACTGTTGGTTTTTAAGCTGAGATTCATACATTGTAAATTGTGCATGAGAAATTTCTATAGTTGAAAGAGAAATTTCTGAGTTTTTCCCTTCATAATAAAATATCTTCTCTCTCACTGGTTTTCCCCAAGGTGTGGGGTTTTTCCAGGGTCTATTTGACCAAAATACTGTATCTTAAATGTGTATTACAGTCTGCTGATTTTGAGTTATTTTCCGCTGCAAAGTTTGCTTAGTTACAGTATATCAGCTTACAGACACAGAAAATTTACATGCATGTGATATATATTTGGTTTTATGAACATTTAAGAATGATATCAGAGTTTTACTAAGTGTTGGGCTGAGTTTAAGCTTGATTTTAAACATAGTGGAGCCAGTGGAAACTGGTGTGACTTGTACTTTTACATGACCTTTTACATTAATGACATCTCCCAAAGGAGGAATAATAATAATAAAGTAAAGTACAAATAGAATGTCCTTAGAAGTTACATTATTTCAATATTCTTTTGTGAGACTTAAGTCTATTTGTATCTGTTAAGTTCACACAGAAGGATTTCCACGTAACCTAAAGAAATCCCTAGTCGTATTGTAGCCATTCCCTATCCATTTAGATCTATATCTTAAGTCAAAGGAATCCCTAGCATATGCAGCAAGGGTTTGGAAAGCAGAGAAAGCCCTAGCATACGAAACCCAACACAAACACGGAAGCTCTGAAGCCCTAGCATGCATAGTACCGATGACACAGCCTGAGGAGAACCAACAGCACAGGAAAGACACCCAAGACACATGCAGAGCTCTTTAAAATTCTTTTGAAAGCTAGTGCCAAACAATAACACCTATCTTATGGTAAGTATTAGGAAAATAGCACGAAGTATGTAATTAGTTAGTGTTTATATATGCTTAAGGGTGTGTTGACTTTGCATACTATGTGTTTGGCATAATTGGTTAAAGGAATGAAGCAGAATTTCTTATTGACAATTTGTGTTGAGTAGTCTAATTGCACTGATACCCTGTTTGTTATTTCTCAGTTCAATATGTATTTGGCATCTATCCATTAGCTGTAATCAACATTACTACAATAAATTGTTTCCAATTTTCCATTAACTGTAATCAGAAACACTTTTTGTTTTTGAGGTGGCCATCTTTGAGATTAGATTGAACTTGGGATTTTATATGAATCAACTTTATCCTTTTTAGACTGGAACAAGATCAGGGTAGAGATAACATTTGATCTGACAATGGATTAATATAGCTAACTATAAGTTTGGATCACTATTTCCTTCTTTACAATTGTCAATTGCATAATTAACATTGCATGTAATCACAAACCATAATCACAGGGCAGGAAAAAGACATCCAAATGTTGCAGAATCCCACAAGCCTCAAAAATATCCCAAGATGTGTTTGGATTTATCATACATGATCAATGTTGTTCTTGTATTGACTATGGATTACAATAGCTAACTATAAATTTGGATCACCATTTCCTTCTTTACAATTGTCAATTGCATAATTAACATTGCATGTAATCATAGACCATAATCCTAGGCCAGGCAAAAGACACCCAAATGATGCAAAGTCCCACAAGCCTAAAAAATATCCCAAGTTGCATTTGGCTTTATCATACATGGTCAGTGGTGTTCTTGTACTATAGGAGCAAGGACTCAGTTCAATATCCTTATATATTCTCCATTAGCTGTAATCACTATTTCCAATGGATAACTGGGAAACTATGCCCACTTTCTTTCTTTTTTAAATTAGGAATGTTGATTTGCCCAATTGTATATCCTCCTTGTATACTGAGATAAATGAATTCTAGTTGTATCTTCTAAAATGATTTTGATTGGAGACTTTTTAGCATTGCTTATTACAGAAACCAAAACATACTAGAAATGAAGTAGACTGGATTCCTTACTATTTACTGGTCATAGAAAAGTAAGAAAAACATCAATTAGCAATTAGTGATGTTCCACAATGTGTCTGCGAAAGTATTTAATGGATTTCCATTGGCATGGCTATAAGAACCAATCATTCAAGATGCCCAGTCAGTGCTCCTTCACTATGTAGCCAAAAAAAGAAATGTATGGCTAGAGAACATAGTTTATTATTGTCTGTTACCACAATGTAGACAAGTCATGTAGATATCAAACCAAAAAAAATACCCCAGGTCTGGAAAAAGCCATGAGTGTCACCTCCTAAACATGCACATCTAAGGTATTTGATAAAAAACTATACCAAAAGAGATGGAATTAGAATGTAGGATAGATAGAATAACAAATCAACTATATGATATTGAAAAAATTATGGCCAACATTTTCAAATAAATTTCCAAGTAAAGTTTATCCATAATGAAGACATGAAAAAGGAATATATACCTATGCTAATAGAAAAACATTAGATGCAGGGATTTTACAAGCCAAACCTCTAAATCAGTTCCTGTAGATATATAAAGAAACGCATTAGGAATGGACAATTTTGCACAACACATAAGTGTATCTCAGAAAAATGATAAACTAATCTGAACTTCAGAATTTTTGGATGCTCTTCTCTCGAAATATCTATTGCTTAGATGATTAGGGTTTTTGGGTATGGTATGAATTTTAGATATGGCGCCTGTTCCCTGCATTAACTTGAATATCAAGAGCAAATCCATATGGCCCTCTGTGCACTTCCACCCATAATTGTACACCAAACTTATGCAACTTTGAATTTAATGATGTCTTTCTATCAAGCAGTAAATGTTTATGGTTCAATCGCTATCAGGTGACTCTATATGCAAAAGTGTTTCTAAGTTTAGATTTTTCTCTAATTCTAATGAGTAAAGATTTTGTAAAAAATAAAGCTTATACAGTCAAATTTACATAATACTTAATTGCATGTGGGTAAAGTGTGAACTGCTTGATGTGATAATTTATGGTTCATGTGCATTAGCTTATGGTTGAGATGCCAAATAGAAGATTATGAAAAGCTATTAAAAAATGTACCCGAGTCATTGAAGTTAAAGTAGTAGGTGTTTCAAGATTTAGTTTGTGTGTGTGCTTTAAATTTGTACAAATATAGAGATAAGAGAACTATTTGTGAATAAATTGCAGGAACAATGTTCCACACTGGAAGTGGACACTATCACTGGATAGTCGAGTCTTGAAAATTCCTTTGCACAAGAACCTCAAAGTATGTATACCTAATCTACTTGATCATTTGTTGATTTCAATTTTTCTAATATGTAGGGAATAGTAAAATGATGTATTTATCTTATTCATAATTCTTCCCCTTGGTTTCTGATGTTTTTGACTCATTGTTTTCCTGTGTTTGATAGGCACTACCGATACATGGCCAAGTGTTGATACTGATAATGAAGATCTTCATAACAGTCCTCTGCCATCAAAATCCATTGATAAATTTACATCAACATCTAACCCATCAATATCTAGAGATAGAAATGGTGAAGCTGCCATAACTTATATACATACTACATATATTGAAGCTCTTATACCAAATCTTTGGCATTCTGACTATTATATGGAACCAACAATACAAGAGTTAGCAATTAAAGAGAGTGCAGAACCTGACTATTGCTGTTAGGTTAAATATTTTGTTATAGGTATAAGAGGTTATAGATCAGTAAAGTTTTTTGGGGAAACAAATGTTAGATACCTAGACTTGGAGAGTATTATTCAATTCAACAAGTGCGAGATCCTTGTGTACATGGATGAAAGAAAAAAGCCTCCTGTAGGCTAGGTTCTACACAAATCTGCAGAAATATCATTTTTAAATGTGAAATGCAAAGACAAAAAATATTAGAGGAAATTTGGGGTCTAAAATGGGCCTCCAAAGGAAAAACAAAAAAAACAAAAAAACCACATCACAATACAAATATGCCATGTCACATTAAATGTGATGAAAATCTAATGAAAGTCAACCTAAATTGTCTCATTAATAATAGTTGACAACTATATTGAGTTAATGTAGAGTTAACAGATATTGATTAAAAATATTAATGAAATATTTAGATTCTTGTGAACACATAATAAATGATAGAAAACTTTTGAATTTTATATTATTTTTTTTTAAATGAATAGACCACTACTTTTTATATATTTAATAAATGTAAAACTCAAATATATTCATTTATAATGAAAAATATAATTATAATAGTATTAAAAAAATCACTATTATTTTTTAATATAAATTTTATATTAATTCATATAAAAAATATTACATTAGATAAAATAAAAAATAATAAACTATGTATATTCATATTATTTTTTATATTAATATAAAAAAAAATTGTGGTTTAATGGGTAGGTAGGTAAGAGAAAAAAAGTAAAATCAAATTTTGTTATAATTTTAGTAAAATTAAAAATAGTTTTTTATTTTATTTTTATTTTGTTAGCATTTAAATGTTTTATTTATTTTTGGATGTAATAATTAAATATATTTATTTTTAAATATTATTTAATAATATTAAAAATACTAAATATCTTTTATTTAGTATTTCAAGATGAGTCTATTTAAAATTAAATATTATTTAGTTTTTTTTTTTTTAAATTGATTAATAAATGTTTTTAGTATTTCAAAATGCTTCCACTACAATTTTAATTAATGCAAAGGTTATGTTTTAGAGGAGTTGGAAGAAGTGATCAAATAAAATATTCTCTATTTATTAGTTAAAGTTTATTTATCTTATTTTGAGGTGATCTTTTCAAGAACTTAACCAAGGTGAGGTTGATATGGAATTAGCTATTGTTAACTAAAAATATGACACATAAGCATTATGTGTCTAACTCAACCATAATGGTTGACCAAAG
Organism: Pseudotsuga menziesii; assembly: GCA_001517045.1. Lineage (NCBI taxonomy): Eukaryota > Viridiplantae > Streptophyta > Pinopsida > Pinales > Pinaceae > Pseudotsuga > Pseudotsuga menziesii. The sequence goes on from LPNX010577877.1 coordinate 41,972, forward strand.
ATATTGAAATTCTATTGGTTTAAAAATTCAACTCAATCCAGCTCATCCATGGCACAGTTTTTTATAAGGCCCATTTTAGACCCCAAATTTCCTCTAATGATAGGTCAAGATTTCTTAGAAGGCCCTGAGGTGAACAATATTCACAACTCGGGAACAATATCCTATCTATAACACTCACTAGATTACCAATAATAGACGTTATATAAAACATCTGAACCTCAGTGTCCTGATTGACATAGGTCCCAACACAGTAAAATCCACTTAGAAGTGCACGGACAAACCTAAAAGTATGCCAGCCTAGAATAGGATACTTGGACCTAATGTGTTCCAAAAAAAAAAAACTTTGGACATGAATAGGGTATCCTGGACAGCAGAAGAAATAAGAAATAAACATTACAGAAAAATCAGAAAAAAAATGGGAAAACAACAAACTTAAAACCACTTTATCCATTTACGGTACTAAGCCAAGGGAAAAAATCCTGTCATTCATTAAAAAACACTATCAATTCTAGTGAGGTAAAAGAAGAGAAGTAATGTGCATACCTTGGAAGCTTCAACCCATTTGTTATCTATGAATTCGAGATGGGGGCGTAGTTTGGCATGATTAAATATCATCTCTTCTTTTGTCTGCAAGAAGTATATTATATACTCGTGATAGTTAAGGACCTTCGTGGCCACACCCATCATTCTCATAAGCATCAACTTCCTCATACATAATAAACTGATCTTTAATCTGCTCCGGAGGGCTTGGCCTTATGTGAAGCTTATCTACTCTTTGCCTTGGTTGTTTTGTCTCATCTTTATCGTTCACAAGGTCTCTCTACTCTACCAAGTACCTTGCCCCCTGCTTTTTTACAATTCATGCACATAACCAGGCCCCTCTGAACCCCTATTTATCACTGGACAGCTCCACCAGGTCACCATTTCCCAACTTCAATTTCTCAGATTGATGATGGGAGATCTAGATCATGTATTGATGAATGCTTAATATTGATGATGAGAAATCTAGATAATGTATTGATGAAATCTTAAAGGAATCTGCAGAGAAAGTATAGTTTACAAAAAAATATAAAATCCAAGAAGCAACTGATGAGTCCTCCTGAAATGTTGAAAATGCAAAAAGATACATCTAATCAAATCCATTATGAGACTTTTGCTAAGAAACATGATATTAAGAGGAAAGTACATAGGCAGGAAAACTGGCAAAAGACACATGGGGCAGGAAAATAAAGAGTATAATTACCATTCCTCTGCTTAATTCGTGATAAGCACAAATCTGAAAATCGCATGCTTCTTTGAGAAACAAAGCACTAATATACTGATCCATTACTCACCACAGTGGTCAAACAACACCTACATTACAGCATTGTTGCATCAATCCACTGCAACTACCAGAACAAACTAGACCTACAATAAACTGTCAGATCCAAAACTTAAGAAAAAAAATATATAGAATAACAGAAACCTATTTACCTTTATGAGCCCGCCTACACCCGATTCAGATGCAGACTTGGGATTCCACTTAGATACACACATCTATATACCTAAATATGGTGGCTGGTGGAGTGTATCGTTCTATCCCTAGAAAATGAAGTGCCAAGTAGTGTGGTTGGTGCGGGGTTATGGCTCTCGAATTGAAAGGTATGCAATGGACTATCGAACTTGAATAGGTGGAACTAAATCTGCATAAACCACGGGTTATACCTTGACTTAAGCTTCTTGCTACTTGTTTGGTTGCTAGTCCTACTGATCCACTTGTAGGGCGAAGGGAATACCCAATCGATAGTGAAACACTTCTGTCCTCACTTCTAGTTGAGCAACGAAACAGCTTGGATCACGATGGAAAAATGTGCCTCATACTGTAAATTTACTTTTGTTATGCCAGCGTGCACCCTAGGATTTCAATCGATGGAGAACTCTTGGAACCCCTAAAAATCTCCAAACAGTTAAAATCATACCAAACTGATCGATGGTGAACTCCTGGAACCAATCTTGCCCCCAATCGATCGATGGCGAACTCCTAGAACCGTTCTCGCCCCATTTCTACCCTAGTCGGGATAAAAAAAATCCCCAATATATTGCATATTGTTTATTAAAATAAAAAATAAAAACTTTTAACCCCAAATATATGCCCAATATAATTTTTGATTTTTTGGTCATTTTTAACCCCCCAATATGAACGAACGTGATATCATATTGTTCCGTCGGAGACGCCCCCTTGATATATTGTCAAATTGAGAGTTTTGTTTTGCAAACTGTATGTAAATGTTATTTTGGAATGGGTAAGAGTATTTCTTAAACATGGTATTTACTCTACCAGGGGCAACCGTTCTTATCTTACATATAGTTAACAGTAGAGGCAAACAGATATCAGTAAGCCTGTCCATAAAAAAAAAATTAACATAACCGCTTCCAAAACATGAAACCCACACTACCAAGACATAGGTTGTTTCACTTTGAATAATTTTCAATTTTTTTTTTGTTCATGCTCGATTTGATTCCACATAAAAGAACAATCATCACATTATGGAGACTATAATTGAAGATTCTATTTCACTCTTGCTACATGGTGTTGTCAACCTTTGGTCATTGGTACAAGTTTCCATATTAAACTAAGTGAACTCACTCAACTCATCAACTATTCGGTTCTGAATTTCTATCTCAGGTGACATTCACAAGCATGAGTTATTACTTCCAATTCTATATAATAGTCTTGTAGAATATGGGAAACTAAAAGAAGGAACTATAATCAAAGTCACCCAATCAAACAAAAGCGTAAACTTGTTCAAGACCTAGAAGCTTTCATTAGTGACAAGGACACATTTTGTATATGTATTAAGTGAAAATTTTATGCATATAAAACAAAAGATATAAAGCAAATGTTAAGTGATTGCATATTGGGAACCAACTATGTACGTTAAAATAGCATTTATGGAGTAAGTAATTTTTTTCAAGTTCTAGCTCAATTTAACTATAAGAAAGCAACAATATAGAAGACCAAGTTGTAGTATGACAAACCATATATGAAAATAAAACCCAATAAATGTAATAATTGTTCTTCATGGAAAAATGACAAGTTGTGCTAAGAAAGAAGAGAACAAAGTTGTTTATTTTATAAATAAGCATAATAGCAAATTAGTATTATATTACAAAGCAACGATATAGGTTGCATCAACAATTTAGGTTCAAAATGTTAAGTGATAGCTTGTATAGTGGAACTATGAGACTATAAAATAAAACTCCTAAAAGTGAGTTAAAAAAAACCATACTATGTTGAAGCATGAAAGAAGGATAAAAATACGAGAATAGAGGCAATTCATTATAGACAATAAAGAATGTTTAAGTATCAAGTTGAAACAACTTATGTATTTGAGTGTCCACGTGAAATTGCTGATTAAATGTTTTCAACCATCACAATTAGAACCTTTAAGCGGGCAATTCCACGGAAGGTCTCTGTTCTAATTGAAAGAGTAAAAATAAATTATTTGTTGCAGATCTTCTGGGCTACTTCAACAATTGATGTTGCTTCATTTGAGAGGAGGCATAGGTCTTTCGTAGAAATTCCCATTAGTTGGTTTGCAACATCATCAAAAGATACGCCACCATGAAGTTGTCCAGTGACATCTTCCAAGTCAACCTTTAGTATGTATCGGTAGTCACATTCAAGAAACTCTCTATCACATTTACCACAATGCCAAATGTTTCCAAATTTGTGGGAATTTTTTTTCATGCATTGTATACCATCAAAAAAAAGAGGGAATGCAAGGAAATGAAAGTCATCCATGTTGACATTTGTGATGGTTGCAACAACATAGTACCAAACAGGCTTTTCAGACGGTTGAAAATTTTGTAGCTCATTGAAGGTAATGATTTTATGAGGAATAGAGCGAGGCATTGAATTTTTGGCTCAAATATGGCGACGTAGAACGAAATCCATTGTCATGAAACCATCTCTTGAGAAGGATGGTTTGTTCAATATTTGATTTTATAAAAAGAGTACTGTTGGAGATAGTCCTAAAAGTTTTTCCATAGAATTATGTAACATGACTGCCTTTGATTGCTAAAGTTGGATGAGTAGTTAAACCATGAAGGTTAGCAATCTTGGCTCCTTCAATTTGGCAATGCTCTCCCCAAAGTGTTATGTCAATTCTATAGCCTGACATGTCACAGAGTCTAATGGTGTGTCATACAGTCTCTACACCATCATTGTTTTGTATGGAGGATGCAGGCGAAACTGAAATTACAAGTCCTAGAAGGTCAAAAATGGAGTTAACATGTATAGTTTGGATGTCTTGAATAGTTCTAAAGTTAAAGAAATATAAAGGTATTAAGGGGTATCCATCTATGCATGGTTGGATGGTTGAGGAGGAACCTAAGAAAATCTCATTATGGCTTTTTAAATGGTTGAAAATTGGATTGGATGCTTTCACAGTGCCATTTGATACTATGAACACTACTCCTAAATGTATCTTCTCATACAAAGAGAGTGCCAATTCATTGAATGTCGAGATATGTATTTCATTGTGTGAAGCATTAACAAGGTCAAATATGAACACTTTTCCAAACCCTCATTGGTTTCCATATTCATGGATATTTTTCTTGGTAATAACTCGACCTTGAATCGTCCAAACTTTCCTAGAAGAGGAAAGTGAAGTGAATGGGATAGTTGATGTAGGTAAGGCAGGGTTTTCATTTATTGATGTAGTTTTCATTGAAATAGAGGAACTACTATGTGAGGGAGAGGCTATAGCTAAGTGGTAAGATGCAGGGTCTCCAATAATCGTTGCATCCACTATGACAAGTTCAAGTGCAAGCAATGTGATAGTCTCGGTAAGAAGAAGTATGTTAGAAAGTAATGGGAGACAAAAACATTTTATGCATCAACGGTGTGAAATTCATTCAGTGGGAAAAAAGAATGAGAAAATGAAACATACGTTACATTATGTACAATGTTGCAAGTACATTGGATGACTTTGATTATAGTTCCTTCTTTTAGTTGCCCATATTCTACAAGATTATTATATATAATTGGAAGTAATAGCCCATGCTTGTGAAGGTAATCTAAGATAGAAATTCGAAACCGAATAGTTGATGAGTTGAGTGAGTTCACTTGGTTTAATGTGGAAACTTGTACAGCGGGAAAAGGTTGAAAGCACCATGTAGCAAGAGTGAAATAACTTATTCAGTTAGCATAGTCTCCATAACGTGATGGTTGTTCTTTCCTGTGGAATCAAATAGGGCATGAACAAAAACAAAATACTCAGATTGAAACAACGCGTGCCTTGGCAGTGTGGATTGTATGTTTTGTAAGCAGTCATGTTAATTATTTTCTACGAACAAGCTTAGTGATATATGTTTGTCTTTAATGTCAACTATATGCAAGATAAGAATAGTTTTCCTTGGTGGAGTAAATGCCATGTTTCAGAACTACTCTTACCCATTCCAAAATAACATTTACATACAGCTTGCAAAATGAAACTCTGAATTTAACAATAAATAAGCAACTTGTAAGTAAATACTAAATTTTAAAGCATTCAAGATTAAAATTCCAATTGCAAGAAGAAGATAAACTCAGAGCCTCATAAATACGAAGCAAATATTTTGCTACCACAATGAATGTTGAAAACATTTAAGTAGACTGAAGGAATACCTACAAAATTTGACAAAGTGGAAAGACCTCTGTTCCAAAATCTCTGGTGTAACCGAAGCACATCAAAAGAAATAAAAGAAAAGAAAAGGCAAACAGTAGGAAATATTGGCTACCTGAAGCTTTGTATATATGTACAAAGCAAAGGTGGTGCAACAACAAACCTAGTAAATTGAGAATTGTGACAACATCTTCGAGATCCTCATAAGTTGAGCCGCAATTAAGAAATAGCCCATTTGTAAATGAAATCACAAGCTTTCTTACATTAATGGAGCAACAATGCATTGATGAAGCATTAACATAGAGCATTCATGTTGATGAAGGGACATCGACAAAATCTTCCTCGCCGACTCGAGTGATAGTGAAACCAAGCCATGACCAAAATGACCCCACAAACTGTGAGCCTAAAGCCACAAAAGCCTTCGGACTGAAACTTTAGCAAAACCCTCGGCCTCAAATCTTGGCAAAGGTTATGCCCAATTCAAATAGAAAAATGACCCTACCAAAACTAAGCCTAAACCCACAAAATCCCTTGCATTGAAACTTTCGCAAAACCCGTGACCTCAAATATTGTCAAATGCTATGCCCAATTTAAAGAAATGAATTGCAGTGAAGGACATTGGCAGAAAATATGGGCATGTTAATTCATACACGCGACAAAAAAATGAAATCGATCACCAATCATACATGGAAAAACCTGTCAAGACATAATCCCGTCAATCCATTCATGTGCAAGATTGGTCGTTTAGGGAAACAGAAAAAAGTGTAATAAAAAAACACAAGCCACTTGTCGGCAAAACACCCTAAACATCAAGTGGGAAGCAGGATCCGCAATCTGAATTTGAGTGTAGAAAGGACAGTTGCGGGTGCAATTTTGCGGAAGTTCATTTTTAAAAATGGAGAATTGAAAACCCGCAATCTACAATCCGCAATTGCGGAAAAACAGTTATGTAAAGGCAAATGCGGAAACAGAGTTGTGGAACCATAACTATGGAAACAGATTTGCATAAATATCTATTACGGAAACAATATTGTGGAAAAGGAGGTTGGAGAAAGGAGCTTGTTGAAGGGTAATATGCGGAAACCGAGTTGTGAAAACTCGATTGCGGAAAGATTCTGTTGCGGAAACAATGAGGTTGCGAAAGCAAGTTTGCGGAAAGATGTATTGTGGAAATATAGTCTGTGGGACAGAAGTTACGAAATTGAGAATGCGGAATCGTGTTGATAAATTGATAAAGGATCAAATTGAAATGCAATAAAGGACACTGGCAGAAAATATGGGCTTGTCAAGCGATACATGGGGAAAAAAAATGAAATTGATCACCAAACGTGCATGAAAAAAATTGTCAGGGCATAAGCCCATAAATCGAAAGGAGCTTGGTGAAGGGTAATATGCGGAAATATGTATTGCAGAAAAGGAGATTGCATAAAGGAGCTTGTTGAAGGGTAATATGCAGAAATTAAGTTGTGAAAAGCCAATTGTGGAAAAATTCTGTTGCGAAAAGATTTCGTTACAGAAAGAATGAGGTTGCAGAAGCAAGTTAGTAAAATGCTATATTGTGGAAATATAGTCTGCGAGATAGAACGAAATCAAGAATACGAAAGCAAGCCTGCAAAATTGTATTGCTAAATTGATAAAGGACTCAACTGAACTGCAGTAAATGACACTTGTAAAAAATATGGCACTGTCAATCGAGACATGCAGAAAAAATAAGAAATTGATGACAAAACATGCATGAAAAAAACTATAATGACATAATCCCATCAATCCATTCATGCGTAGGATTGACCGTAACACAGAAGACATATGTCGAACTCTTATTGGCCCAACAGACAAGACACTTGTTGGAATTTAATTGGACAAAGTGATGAAAAATCTATTAAGACTATCGTCTCCATTGTGTAACGCCTTCGACATAATTAAATAAATAATAACTAAAAATTAAATAAATATATATATATATATAATAGATATTTGAAAAGAAATACTAATTTGTTTTAAGTATTTCTATAAAATATAAAATCAATCTAAAATAAAATTTGTTGTGATTTCCTTTAAATGTGTCATTGAGTTTGGGTCCGCCTCACATGGCCTTTGCGGTGATCAACATCCAATATGCATAAGCTTTATGTTGTCCCAAAGTTGTTGTGAATGCATCAGCATTAAATAGACTTCCATATGCTAAATAATTTTCCCCTTTACTTTTCAAGGTATTCTAAAGTGTTGCATCATGTTTCCCCATAAAGAATCTTCAAACTTAAACACGGAGGAATTTATTATATGCATATAACATTTGTTTGAAATTAACATATATTCTCGATTTTTTTTCTCCAAAGTGATTAAGTTAACATAATTTGTCATGTCAAGATTATTTATTTGCAAAATAGCACAAAGAGATGGTTTAAGGATATTATATTATTTCAAATATTTGTTTAAGCCAAAAACCATATCGCTCTAAGATAAATAAAATTAATGCTTGTTCTCATGTTTGCATATTGTGGATTTCGGTTTTAATGATAATAATGATTTTGGTTTTAGTGATGATAATAATGGTTTTAGTGATTTTAATAATAATAATAGTGATACCAGTAAGAATCGACGACCATTTTCTGCGACAACAGTTCAGCCATTGCATTATCAAAGAACCATGTGTTTCACAAGAGAGTCAAGCACATCGACACAATATATCATTTTATAAGAGAATTGGTGAATAACAAAGAAATTTGTTTAGAATTTTGCAGGTCTGGAGATCAGCTTGTAGACATGTTTACAAATCCATTGGAAAGGGATACGTTCTAATATATGGAAAGTTATCTTGGAATGACAAATTCTACTCAGTGAATTCTGTCATGCATAGAGCAAGTTTAAGCTCTGAATCATTTTGTAATATTTTGTTTGAAAATCCCTATCTTCTCATAATTAAGGGGGAGTGTCGGAAATATTAATTACTCGCAGATCCATATCAGATCTCATCTATCTCTCTTATAGTCTGTAGCATGTCAGTTTATGTCAGTCACTCTGACAGAATGAAGAGTTCATGTCTCTCATATAGTAAGTAGTCGAATTAAATTTATGAAGATAAGTTTATAGGTAGATAGTTATTGCAATCTTTAATGTTAAGTCAACAGCTTCACATAGAAGCATTTTTAGTCTTTCTATATATAGAAGAAGAAGATTGTAAATTTGTGAGAATTGAATAGTGGAGAAGAAGGAAAAACTGTGGGAAGAGTTCAAGAGCTCAAGCTCCGTGTGTTTTTGAAAAGTGATGAGAGTTGAATCTCTGTAAAATGTGACACATCCTTGTAAATTTCCATGTTTGTATTTGCGGCAATAGTTCTTTGTTATGTCTCAGCAAGATATATAAATTCATTGTTTATGGTTGAATGCGTGTTTTATTTATCTGCACATCATTTCCAGAATTACTTGCATAAATGTTGTTTACTTTTACTGTTTAGTGAAAGACACAAAGAATCCATAAACATTTCATCGTGTAAAAGTTTTGAGTTTTTATCTGCAGAGTGGCTGACACAAGTCTTACTTAATACTTGGTTATATGATATTGTGAGTCTGTCATATTATAGTTGTGTCAAGGTTTACCCCAATTTACCTATCGATGAAAAGTTTTTTTCATACTATAAGTCTTTAGACTAAGAAATCTCTTTTATAAAAATTCGACTAAAAATAGTCAGGTCGAAGTGGGAGTTGGTCAAAACCAAAAGTGTGATCGAAGTAAAAACCAATCGAAGGAGAGTAAGTATTTATCGAGGTAAAAAGGTGTCAAGTCAAAGTCCGGAAAAGTGTCTCGACCAAAAGTGGTTGGTCGAAGTTAAACCAAAAGAAGTTTTGTTCGAAGTTAGACCTATCAAAGTATTGGTCGAATATTTACCCCACGAAAAAAAGGAGGTCGAGTCTCAAAGAGATCATTTTTATGGCTGAGCGATAACTCAAGTTAACTACCTTAGTCCTCGTTCCCAAGATCTGGTATCATAGAGGGTTTAGGAAAGAAACATTGTCTTACAAAAATATTTATCTAAGGAAGATTAAAATATATGGCTTCCACTTCTGGTGCACACATGTTGAGTTTGCAAACTCTAATCTTCATGAGAAAGAGTTATGAATATTGGTCTCTAATAATGAAGGCTTTGTTCAGAGGAAAAGATGTATGCCAAGATAGTCCAAAGTGGTTATACAAAACCAACATATCAGGTGACATATAATAATCTCATGCAAGCTAAGAAGGATTCCTTGAGGAAACATAGGAAGAAAGATGAAAATGATTTGTTTTATATATGCCAAGCCATGCAAGAAAGCATACTCCCAAGTGTAGCAACACAAAATACCACTAACAAGGCATAGGATACACTGGAAATTGTGTATCAAGGCTTGGACAAGATAAAGACTTCTAAGTTGCAAATTCTTAGAAGAGATTTTGAATCTCTAGCAATGAAAGACATAGAGTTAGTGGACTCATTTTACACTTGAGTTGTTGGTCTAGTAAATCAACTGAAATCTCATGGAGATAATATAGAAGGCATAAGGGTTGTTGAAAAGGTTCGTAGAATCCTTCCCAATAAATTTGAATCCTTTGCCATGACCTTGGAAGAAAACAAATACATGTCACTGTTTACCATTGTTAAGTTACAAGCCTCGCTCATCAATCATGAACATAGAATCAACAGATAAAACACATCATTAGAAGGTGCATTTCCAACACATTCATCCATAAGTTGTGGAAGAGGCAAGGCGAGATATAACTTTAGAGGAAGAGGAAGATTTTTTCCCATAGGAGCACGCAACAGTAATACCATGAGTGTCACTAGTAGAGGACAGAATCAGAACTCCAATCATCCAAGTGGTCACAGTTTGATAAGTCTAAAATTCAATGTCATTATTGCAAGAAATTTGTCCATTATGCATATGAATGTAGAAAGAGACATTATGACCAAGGAAGGAAAAACCAAAACCAGTCGACCAACACCAACACTTCATCGTCGTCGAGCACAATGTTGTTGGCATGTGAATCCCCACTTGAATGAAATTTTGTCCAAGAAAGTATGCATGACATATGTTATTTAGATTCAGGCTGTAGTAATCATTTGATTTGTAATTCAATTTTTTTTCCAGTCTAGATAAATCCGTTCAAACTGATGTAACACTTGGAAATAATGTCCAAGTCACTATTTTTGGAAAAGGTATTGTTGGTAATCTAACCAAACAGAGGGAGTGAAAGAACATGCTTGATGTTTACCATGTCGAAGGACTGAAATACAATTTCTTGAGCATTGGGAAGCTAACAGAAAAAGGTTACAGGTTCTACATAGAAGATAATCATTGTGTGATTAAAGACAAGCATCCAAGCAACGAGGTGATAGAAAAAGTAATAATGACAAGAAATCGCTTGTTTCCTTTGAGGATAATTCCAGACATGAAAGGAAAGACAAATAGAGGACCTGCATTCAAGGCAGAAAGAAAAGAAGTAGACAAGCACTTCGACAAGAAAGAAAATAACATAGGTGATTTTCAAGCTGCATTTCAAACAAAAGTTCAGGATGAGTCCTATATGTGCAATTTCAGATTTGGAAATATAAATTTTGGTGGGATGAAGCTACTACAAATGAAGAATATGGTGAAAGGATTGTCATTGGTCGACAACCCAGAGAGAGCTTGCGAAGGATGCATTTTTGGAGAGCGGCATAGAGATACTTTTCCAGTTAGAAAGTCATACAGAGCACGCACAACACTTGATATTGTGCACTCTGATATTTGTGTCCCAATGCAGACATCATCCATGGGAGGTTGCAATTACTTTCTTACTTTTATTGATGACTACTCAATTGAAAAACATGGCTATATTTTCTAAAACATAAATCGGATGCATTAAGTTGTTTTCAACAGTTCAAGACACTCATGGAGAATCAGAGTGGACACCACATCAAAATATTAAGGACGAACATAGGCGGTGAATATGTCTCCAATGAATTCCTAAATTTTGCAAGACCCATGGCATACACAAGCAATTCACTGCATAGTATACTCCTTGGAATAATGGTGTCATAGAAAGAATAGAACCATTATGGATATGGCGCACAACATGATGGTATCCAAGCATTTTCCAAATGAATATTGGGCTGAAACAATCACAACTGCTGTATATATTATGAACTGGTATCCGACAAAGAGTGTGAAGAATAAAGTTCCTCAAGAAGCATGGGCAAACTTATGAATAACAGTGTTTCTCATTGAAATTTTTTTTGTCATGTCACATATGCTCATGTTCCAGATGATCTGAGAAAGAAACTAGACAACAAGCTAGGACATAAATGTATTTTTTTTGGTTACTCTGAAGATACAAATTCATACAAGTTGTATGATCCTGTCGCAAAGAAAGTAATCATGGGTCGATATATTCAGTTTGTTGAGAATGAATCATGGGATGGAACCGTGGAGAAGAATGTCAAGATTGTGTCGAATGTCAACCACGATGACATGAAAGAGGAAGTGGTTCAAACACCACTTGTAAGTCAAAATTTTGACTCCCATGACACCATGACATTATTTAACACAAGGACCATTGACACAAGTCACAACTCAAGCTACGCCGACAAACACACCAAGAGGACAACAGACTCCAACAATCACTTAGTCAAGGTCGACATCGATAGATCCAGTGAAGCCAAGAATAATGCATGAAATATATGAAGTTGGTACACCAAATTCATTCTCTTTCTTTTGCATTATTTTCTCAAATAGATGATCCACTAACATTTGAGGAAGCGGTTGAAGAAGAAGTATGGGCACAAGCCATGGATGAAGAAATAGAATGCATTCAGAAGAACCAAACATTGGAGCTGGTAGATCTACCAAAAGATAAATATGTAATCAGTGTCAAATGGATTTACAAGACCAAGCAATATGCTAATGGGAATGTGCAGAAGCACAAAGCAAGAATGGTCGCAAGAGGGTTCACACAGTAGTCTGAAATAGACTTCAATGAAACTTATGTACCTATCACACGCATGGATATAGTTAGAATGATTTTAGCCATTACTGCAAACAACAAATGTGCTATTTATCAAATGGATGTTAAATCAACATTCCTGAATGGCTATCTAGAGGAGGAATTGTATGTGGAACAACCATAAGGCTATGAATTTCCAGGTCAAGAGCATAAAGTGTACAAGCTGAAAAAGGCACTCTATGGTTTGATGTAAGATCCTAGAGCTTGGTACAGTCGCATTGATTCCTATCTCACCCAAAATGGATTTCACAGAAGTGAAAGTGAACCGACTCTATACATCAAAGTTAATTAGAAAGGTAACATGTTAATTGTTTGCATGTACGTAGATGATTTAATATTTACTGGTGATTTTTGCATAAATAATTTTAAAGCGGTCATGGAAAGCGAATTTGTTATGACTGATTTGGGACATATGAATTTTTTCCTGGGAATTGATATCTAAGAGTCTGAAAGTGGTATTTTTATATCATAGCCAAAGTATGCAGGTGCAGTTTTGAAAATATTTAATATGTCTAATTACAAGGCATCCCCAACACCTAGGTAATAATAGGTTTAAAATTGATCAAGGATGATGATGGATCAACTGTAGATCCTACGTTGTTTAACAGGCTTGTTGATAGCCTTATGTATTTAACAGCAACAAGACCAGACATCATGTATGGAGTAAATCTAATCTCAAGATTCATGGAGTCACCAAAAGACTCTCATTGTTAACCTGGTAAAAGAATTTTGAGTTATGTAAGTGGAAAAAAAGGATCTTGGTATAATGTATTCAACCTCAGAAAGTTTTAATCTCATTGGATATACTGGCAATGACAATGGAGGTAGCACAGATGACAGTAAAAGCACATCTGGGTATACATTTCATTTTGGTACTAGTGTTGTGTCGTGAGCTTCAAAGAAACAACCCATTGTAACTTTGTCTTCGACAGAAGCAGAGTATGTGCAGCTACAAGCAATGCAAGTCAATTCATTTGGATGCAGAGAATTTTAAAAGACCTGTCATAGAACCAACAAAAACCAACAACCATTTTTTGTGACAATAGTTCATCCATTGCATTATCAAAGAATCATGTGTTCATCAAGAGAACCAACACATCGACACAAGGTATCATTTCATAAAATAATTCATGAATAACGAAGAAATTTGTTTAGAATTTTGCAGGTCTGAAGATTAACTTGAAAACATCTTTACAAAGCCATTATTAAGGGATACGTTCCAGTATCTGCGAAGCTATCTTGGAATGAAATGTTATACTGAGTGAATTATGTCATGCACAGAGCAAGTTTAAGCTCTGAAAAATTTTGTAATACTTTTGCATCGAGAGGGCATTCTACATCCCAGTAGGGGGGAGATGTATAACTCTTTCCGTGCTTATAATCGGCTCAAATAAAAATAAATAATTTGAATATACCAAAAAATTGGTCTCCTTGATAAAAATAAAATAAATATCAAAACATAATAAAAATAAGAGCGAATTATAACTTCATATATGAATCCTTTTGAGGTTCACATTTTTTCAATAGGCTTAACCTTTTATTTTAAACTATCTAAATCACATGTTTTTTTTCTTAAAAAAATTGCATAAACTTTCTTTCAGATAAAGAAAACTCACCACCGTATTAACCAAAATTACTATTGCTTTTTTATTCATGATTAATGTGATAATTTATGTTAACCCAATTTAAAAATAAAATATTAACCAAAACCAAACTTTATTATTACAATTACAATCTATTCATTTATGTTCTTATTAATTATTTAGCAAAATGAAACTTGCATCAATCACAATCTTTGTTTTAACTTTCTTTTAAAACAAAAAAGGCTTATAGTGTTAAGTTAAAAAATTAAAATATAATATTCTTCATTAAGTTTAATATTCGCTTCATATGGTTTCATTAGGGTATGTGTAACTCCTTCGTGGCTTATAATCGTCTCAAATAAAATAAAATAACTTGAATATACCAAAAAATTGGTCATCTTGTTAGAATAAAATAAATATTAAAACATAATAAAAATAGAGCCAATTATAAATTCATATATGAAGTGGTTCACATTTCCTCGGGAGGCTTAACCATTCATTTTAAACTAACTAAATCACATAAAAAAATTCTTAAAAAAATTGCATAAACTTTCTTTCTAATAAAGAAGTCTCACCGTACCCCAACTAAATATGTATTATTACAATTACAATCTATTAATTGGTGCTCTTATTAAAATTGTATATGTACAGGTAAAATTTTGAGAAATTGTTATTTCCATAGTATAACATGTTAAAAACTAACATGGCATTAAAAATATCAGTTCAAAGTGAAATTTTAAAAAAATAACAGCAAAAATTTTATAACGAGATTCTAACTAAACCACATTAATCATTGTTTTGGATATTTTCAAATTTTTCAAAGTATTTTGGTGATTTTTCAAACTTTACAAATATTTTTTGATTTTAAAATATTTATTTTTATTGTAAATCATGGGCAATAATTAATATGTTTCACCCTAGAGTTCTCAAATTTCACATTTAAAGGCACTCTATGACACTAACTTCTCAACCTCTTGATCATTCATGCCCTATCTAGTACTTAAGCTATCTAGATAATTGATAATTAATGATATGATACAAATATTAAGTGAGATTCACTGCTATTAATTTGTCACTGTGGTCTAGGGACTGAAAACACAGTCTCACAAAGAATTCAGACAATTAAGCATAAAATTGGCAAAATGGTGTTGTAATAGAAGTAGCAACTCTGTATAATCAAATGAATAATACAATACAATGATCATGCAAGATGCATGAATGCCAAGATAATTCGAATTCCCAAAGAGGTCATTCGAATTGAATGAGTGGGTGTAGCTTAACTGACTGTAAGCCACAGTAAACACACTAGTTAACCAACTGATCAAGTGTCGATTGACTCAACTGAGTCCTAACTGAAGTCGGTGCAATGAATGACTGAGCCTAACTGAAAGTAGCTCAGACACATGTCACTGCATGCCAACCAACAAGTGGTAGCGCATCATTAACTCCAATGAACCCCAATGAGGTTAACTAAAGTGAAACTGACCATCAGAGGTGGTTGGAGGCGCCCCTGTTGACTCTAGTTCATTAAATATTAATAAAATAATCAATATAATGAATGGAGGCACCTTCACCACTCAACTTAACTAATTGTAACCATCAATTACCAATTAGGTGCATTTATGACACTCAGATCACTCCCGGAGTGCTCTAGTTGGCCTCCTTGCGAGAAGGTAGGCGTGGGTGTGCTCATGTTGATGTCATACAGTTCTCCTTCGATGCCAATTAAGTCAATACAACTTAGGATAGTGTTTTAAAAAGGCCAAATTGACCAAATTAAGTGTGCATGGTGGGTAAATGTCTCCAACAACTGCAACAATATTATCATATTATCATTTCTGATGCATCCAATGTGCTAATTCGATCCCTTTGGGCACTCATAATTAAGGGGGAGTGTTGGAAATATTTATTAATCGCATTATGTATGTCACTATGAAACAATGAAGAGTTCGAGACATTGTCATTTTCAAAAAATTAATTGCAAAAATTTGATAGCTACATTCTAACTAAACCACATTAACCATTGTTTTGGATATTTTCAAACTTTTTAAAGTATTTTGGTGATTTTTCAAACTTTTAAAAATATTTTTTGATTTTAAAATAATTATTTTTATTGTATATCATGGGCAATAATAAATATGCTTCACCCTAGAGTTCTCAAATTTCATATTTAAAGGCACTCTATCACACTAACTATTCAACCTCTTACGCATTCATGGGCTATCTAGTACTTAAGCTATCCAGATAATTGATAATTAATGATATGATACAAATATTACCCTGGAGTTCACTACAACAATATTATCATCTCTGATGCTTCCGGAGACTACAAGAATATACATAAATACATGGCCCATCCATTGTAAAAATTAATTTGTGGGGATATGGAACTAATTTGAGCAGGTCACAAATTGATTTCCATAGGTAATAAGAGTATTAATAGAGTGCCATAACAATTGATATTAATTACCACAAATATTACTTGCACAATCTAATATATGAAGTGATACCCCTAGCGTATCATCCATGGCAATGTGCTATAATGCCGAAGAATACCCCGTAGTCAACTACACATATCATGTTGAAGACTTGATTTTAACTACAAAATGGGTGAGTATTGGATTCCATAGAAAGGAAAGGGTTTGCACATTGAGAGATTTGTCAGTTTATGTATGCCACTCTGAAACAATGAAGAGTTCCAAAAATTATCATTTTCACAGTATAACATGTTAAAAACTAACATGGCATTAAAAATATCATTTTAAAGCTAAATTTAAAAAAAATATTAACTGCAAAATTTTGATAAGAAGATTCTAACTAAACCACATGAATCATTGTTTTAGATATTTTCAAACTTTCCAAAGTATTTTGGTGAATTTTCAAACTTTTAAATACATGGGCCATCCACTCTAAACATTTATTTGTAGGGATATGGAATTAATTTGAGCAGGTAACAAATTGATTTCCATAGGTAATAACGGTATTAATTGAGTGCGATAACAATATGATATTAATTACCACAAATATTACCTGCACAATGAAATATATGAAGTGATACCCCTAGTGATACAGAGAAGCATTTTTAGTCTGTCTATATACAGAAGAAGAAGATTGTAAATATGTGATAATTGAACAATGAAGAAGAAGGAAAAACTCTGTGAAGAGTTCAAGAGCTCAAGCTCTGTGTGTTTTTGAAAAGGGATGAGACCGGAAGCTTTGTAAAAGGTGAAACATCCTTTGTTATGTCTCCAAAAGATATGTAAATCCATTGTTTATGGTTGAAGGCATGTTTTATTTAGCAATCCATCGTCTCCAAAATTACTTGTGTAAATGTTGTTTATATTTACCGTTTAGTGAAAAACACAAAGAATCTATGAATATTTCACCCTGTAAAAGTTTGAGCTTTATCCTCAAGTCTTACTTAATATTTGGTTATATGATATTTTGAGTCTCTAGAATTATAGCTGGGTGAAAAATGTTTTTCATATTTTAAATCTTTTAGATTAAGAAATCTATTTTATAAAATTTTAACTAAGTTCGTCTGTTAAAAAGTTTGAAAATGTGATAAAAAAATTAGAAATCGAGAAGTATTTCTCCAAGTAAAAAGGTGTTGTTCTAAGTTTTGGTCAAAGTTAGACCAAAAGAAGTTTTGACAGAAGTTAGACCTCTTCTTTTGGTAGAAGTTAGACCATAGTGACTCACATTAACCGTCTTAGTCATCGTTCCCAACATATATCTAGTCCAACAAGAATGTATTTCCCAAGCAGGCAAGCATGGATTGTACATGCCCATTTGTTATCTCCTATGCTAATGAATCGTAACTTGTGGAGAACGCATGGTTCTTCTAGAATTTTCCTGTGAAATTATTAGTGGGCATAGACAAGCTCCTTTAACTCTGGCAACCAGAAAATGCGAGCGGAATAGAACGTTGCAGAGGATTCACATACATGGAAATCCTCTTTCAGAGAAACAAATTCCCTAGTTGATAGGGAATGTGACCATGCCAATTTCTATTACTAATGTTAAGTACTCTAAGAAATGAGAGATTGCCGAGAAGAAGAGAGATTATTCCTTGTAATCCCATGCTGGAAACATTCAAGGAAACCACTCTTTGTATGCGCCAACTACATACCACACCTATCCACTCATAGAAATAAACATTTGAGGTCCAAGAAGTGGATAGATTCTGCGATGGATCATAAGTGATCCTAGACAAGAATCTAAGAAGATCCTCTTCATCAGAAGTGTTGCTAAGACGATTAGTGAAATGAAGTGTGGAAACTACAATAGGACTGAAAACAAGACAAATAAAATAAAAAGAGAGGCAATCTTGTAATAGACGAGAAAAGAGAAGGAATCTCCATCTAACCCTCCTCGAACAAAATGGGAATGGATGGAGTTTCTTCGTTTATTTATCTAAATTCATCTATGAAAACCTAAATTCATTACATCAAAGTCAAGGAGGATGGGATAAATTCAAACATAACACTGTGCGCCGAGGGTGATGGTTGAAATTCAAACGTAATTCACTATGCGTAGAGAGATTCATGGGCTCCGCACCAATGTTGGAAATTCACTAAAATTTTACCTGTCAAATAATTTTTTTTTGATGTTTTGGGTTTAACATTCCCCTTCACTAAACGTTTTACTTAAATATGTACATGTCAATAATAACATTTTAGTGTTGTAGTTTGAAAGTATCAATGAACTAAATATGGATCAAGGACAACCAACCAGGTGTATTCATATTTCCTCACACAATTATGCATTCAATGGCATTAAACGATGGGCCATGGCATTTAATATTTCAAGTGGATGGTGCCAAGTGGTCACTGATACCCTAAAACCGGCTTAGAAGTTAAAACTTAGAGACATAATGACATTTTCATAATAAATTAAAGAGTCAAAACGACGTTCTACCAAAAAATTCAACAATTTAACAAAACGACTTTGGCCGATTTTTACCCGTATTTGACGGGAAAAAGAGTAAAAAAGGGAAAATTCCCATCAAATTCCAACTTCGGGGTCGTTGGATTTCAAACAATTTGAGATCCAACTGCCCACAATGCTGTCGCCGTAGCATTTATTACTCTGCTGCATGTAAAATATTTTTTGCCGTCAAAATCTTTCTTATTTTCTGCAAAGACAACTAAAAATTATTTAAAAGAATAAATAATATCATGACTGTGCCTGTACATAGGGTTGGAATTTGGTGGCAGTTTTACACGTCTCATTATTTTTTTTGACGTTTTAGATTTCTATCTTCCCATCACAAAACGTTTTACTGAAAAATTTACTCGTCAATAATGCCTTTTACTCACATTTTCTTTCATTTTTTGAAATTTGGTAATATGCCAGGAGCTATGAAAGCTACCCTATAGAGAAATTTTTTCACTCTCAGATGAAAAAAAGGTGAAATTCAAACATATTTGCATTTAGTCTTTTATTGGGCTGAATAAATTGAACAATCTTTTACTAAGCACAAGAACTTGAATGGTTGGCATTACTTTTTTGGAAGCTGAAATCGACTAAAACAAAATGCTAATCATTGATCTCATGATCGTTGAAGCTAAAATGGTTGTGCCAAATGGGATTCCCTAACCCTGAATAAACCTTGGCTTGGATCATAAATCTAGAATGTGGCCAATCAATATTAATTGAGCTTGATGTGCAGGTGGATTTATTTCCCCATCTAAAAGGATTTACATTTCTTTTGATTAATAACATAACCCATAATCTAATGATGCTCCAACCAGCATCGAAACCATTTACAAATTCTTTCTCAGCGGTAGATTCATATCTATCCCCTCAAAGTTCAAATCTCATTACTAGTTTTGGATTTTCTCAATGTAGAGGTAAGTAAAGAACCAATGAATACGGTAGATTATTCAATTTACCTCATTTATTCATAACTCATACAGTGCATATCTCTCTTTGTTTGATCCACTTGGCTAACGAACTTCATTAATCCATAAAGTAAAACATAGTGGAATCACTCTCCCAACCTAATAATCACAATGACTTGCCTTTGGCACGGGGAGGGGAAGACAAATTCTAATACCTTACCACTACCAGACTTAAGCAAAAGAAAATCCGCACCTCGACTATCTGAAACATTGACTACCCGAGATTAACATCTATAATGACATTTTCAAAAAATAATAAACTGTCAAAAATACGTTTTTAAGATCAACTCGACCATCTTACATGACGTTCCATCAAAATTTGTAACCGTAAAAAATGGCCAAAATGCCTCGTGACGGGCATTTTGTCGTCAAATTCCAACCCTGCTCCGCACATGCACTAAGAAGACTCCTTTCGAAGCGTGCCCTCAAATGACATCATGTGAGCTTCAGTCCCGGTTTCATGCACATTAAGAGTTTAAACTAGCGTTGGTTTTGGGTACTTTTTTAGAGTTGATTTGATTGAATTAATGTATTAATTCAAAATTTAAGTAGAAACCATATTTTTTTATATATATTTTAATAAATAAATCTTCAATTTACTTACGGTCTCATTTACCAGGCATACTATCTAACGTTTCTGTCAGAAGGCTTTGGGATGACCTCGGTTGCACCACATTCTTTAGCAATGCCTTCATCATTAGCTGAAAGCCCACTCTAAGCGTGCACTGAGCGCACTTTTCCCATCCATGTGCAAAGGATATCAGACGTGACATATGGGGGTAAACATCACAGCATCATTTGGTTAGTTTTCCAAAATGAACTTCCATTCAATTAGTTAAAAATAATTCCGCACTTGGATATTTGGCCTGTCATGACAGCTCTTTAAACTCAAACTTTATAAAGTGGGATCAACCGTACAAATCTTGTCAAAATAATACCGCACTTCAATATGAAGAATTTGGGATGAATTTTAAACATCAGACCATAGAAATCTTTGGCACCGAAAGTAGATATTGGAAAAGATGGGCATACCCATCAAAATTCTGAATCTTGTTGGTTTGATGATATTTGCATAATGGAGCATATTTACAGTACAAATCTTGTCGGTTTGGTGGTATTTGCATAATGGAACGAACGTATAGGAAAAAAGGACGAGAAGCTGGGAGTGACAGGGGTTAAAAGGGAGTGAAAGTTTGTTGATATTAATTACATTGATATGTTTTTTTAATTCAGTTTTTCCGGTGGATAAATACTTATGTTTTTGTATCTATGAACGAAGATAAGACAAGTGTATTATCTAGATTGATTTTATGACAGTTGTTACAAATTCAAAATAAATAATTATATATATATATATATATTATAATTGATGCCTTGATATGGATAACTCCTAGCTGAAGTGTTGATAATTAGCAGTTTGTGAGAGATAACTTATTTAATTAGAACAAATAACTAATAACTTATTATTCATAGTTAACATGTGACCTATTGGTGTTCACTAGCCACAAGTTAGATGCTTTTGCTAGTTATATGTAAATACATTGTTAGTTTGTTTTATGTTTTTAATTAGTTTGGATTTTTAAAAACTATTATATTATTATTTTTTATTAAAATCATTATCATATTTATAGGAAAATTGATTAACTTCCCATTTGATCACGATTCACGATAGTTTCATAGATCATACCATAGTTGATTTTCCAGGCATCTACTGACTTTAAATATTAAATACCACCTATTCATAAAACTAATTATGTCGAAGGCATTTTTTAAGGGGCTGTTTGTTTCCCCGTTTTGTTGGTCTGTCGAGAAGCAATAAAAACTTGCCATGTGTAACCAAACATTAATGTCCCCAACAAAATGAGAAATTTTGCATGGTTGTTGGTAAAACATTGATGAGAAATTCTGCATGGTTGTAGGTAAAACATTGATGTGCGAGATGCTTAACGCTCCTCGCCCAGAGGAAAAACCTATGAAAGCTTGGCCCGTCACGGTGAGAAAGAAATTTCCTAGAATAGAAGCACTTAAAGAGGGGGCAAGCAAGTTCGCCCTGGTGTTGAGATACTGTAGTTCCTCAACAAAACCCACGGGTAGCGAGAGTTTCGGATCCTCTAGTTTCAATAACCGAAGAAATAAGGCCGATGGGAGAAGTAAGCGGGTGAATGAAGAAGATCTGAAGAAATAAGGCCAATGGCAAAAGTAAGCATGTGAATGAAACCCGATGTAGCTTATAATATGTGCGGTTCTGCCTTACCTCTATTTCATTTGATTTATCGATCTGTTTCAGGACATGTAGATATTTAACCAAGGTTGAAAGGATCTGATAGATCATCATCTTCCCGTGGCTACCGTCAATAGGAAGGCCTGCTTGATGTAAATACATGGTTACCATCAATAGGAAGGCCCGATGGATGTAAATACATGGATACCGTCAATTGGAAGGCCTGCTGGATGTAAATATAGACAACGTTATCTTCATGAACAAATAACTTGTCACGGATTGAACAAAGAGCCTGTCATGGATTGAAATATGGTTGATGGTCCTGGGTTGTTCTCCCAGCTCTAATAAGTGGAGGACTATTGAGTCCTGGAAAATCGCAGGCAACAACAGTAAGGGATTCTCCCCAGTCAACGTTCCCAACTAGCCCATGACTGTTTGGTGTATGGAATCCATCCAGTTTACGGTCCGGCTACCGTAGGTCAAGTAACAAAAATAAAAGGTTTTATCAGTTGCAGCCCAATCCACCGTATATATTTTTGTATTTTCGATTTAGAGTATGATATGCAAGTGCATATTTAACATGCAGACTGATTAAGAATGCAAGGAGTGTTCACAATGTGATGTGCAGGTTCTTACCTCTCGTCTTAAACTTCCCCACATCTAAATCGCATACAATTAGAAAAAAAATACTAATTAGGCTATCTCTAGAGAGCTAGATATTAATTCATGAGTAATGCAATACTGTTCATATGTTACGGCAAATCACAGATAGTTGTTCCTAGAACCAAACATACAAACATGAATAAAAGTATACATGACAAGACAACTCATCAACAGTTAAAACTTCCATTACTCATAGTGGAAAACATCACAGAATATACTCGAGAACATTCAGGCAAGAACATAGGTTCAGAAAGTTAGAACACTCTCACGGTTAATGAAACACATTTGAAAACGAAATAGTTCCCCTTCAACATTGTTCATTTATCGCATTGAAACATTCCACATAACACTTTCTCCATCAGGCAAAATTTGTAATTTCTTATTGTAAAACGAAGTAGTTCCTCTTACAAACAATAGTTCACAAGTTTTTCTAGGGAAAAAGCCCCTGTAAATTCTAACTTTCTTATATTTAAATCAAATCAGCTAATCGCTTGGGCTGCCCCAACCGTGTGACCTTTGGGCTCCTCAAAACTGTCTAATATCCCCATTTTGTCTTTTCTGTGAGTACTCATGATTCACTTCATGCGTTATGTTTTTAGAGTGCTCAACAAAGTAGGATCTGCTTGGTAACTAACGGATCTTTCCAGGCCTGGATTTTGTCACCATTGATTCTGCCTTGTCTTTCATTTGTCCTCCTTAAGATCCCGTTGTTTCGGTACAAACTCTGCCTAACACTGCCCAGCTCCCTTTCTCCTACTTGTCTCCCCACTACGCCTTCGCGCAGTGGTAATCTGAAAAAGTCTCTCGAGTCCGTCTACAATTAAACGACATTTATCATTAGTTAGGATTACATCTTTTCAATCAAACTACATCAACAAACCGACTAGTCATCAAAAAAGAGGCCCTACAATCCACTCTCGTCGTGAAAATCTTAATAAGCACCAAAATCACTGTTGCCCATATAAGGGTTTAAAACTCACAAAAACGACGGGAAGAGCAAAACTTATTGGTGGCTTAAAACACTAAAACATCAGCTGGGTAGTCTCACTCACAGCTACATCATCGGATCTCAAACAGGCAATGGGATCTATGAGACCGTTAAGTTTATAGGAGTCGGAAGAGCTAAACTCAAATTCTAGGCGGCAGAGTTCCCAATCGGCGAGTGGAAAGACATCAACGTCAGACACTTAGTGCATTACACAGCTGCAAGGGCAGAGGATGAGAGACTATAGCCTCTGATCCAAAAACAAAGCGACGAAGACCCGACAAAGCATCGGTGGGCGAAGCAGTTATATGGCAGATACCTAGTTCGTTTGGGAGCCGCAAGGGCGAAAGATAAACAGACTACATCCTCCAATCCAAATCATAACTTTTGCTATGGCATAAGATCAACGTAAAACGCTAAGTGTTCATAACAACTTAAGGTCTCGCAGTGGTCCAAAAAACCTGTTTCACTTCCAAAACAGCAGCTTCACAAAGACCAAAAACCCCGACTCAACTTCGACCAACCTCTGATAATATAAACAAGTCAAACGATACGACGTGACAACAAAGAAGTCAAGATCCTCCTGCAGAATAATCATCATTCGATTTCCGCAATGGAGGCTCCCTAAGGAAACATGGTTTTGATAATTTGTTCAAATGACCTCCAAAACAGTGGCTAGCATGAGAAACAGGCTTTCGAAAAGAAAACGCAGCTCAAAGGGCAGCAAACCAGACTCTTGATTCCGCAACCCACGGCAGTTTCAAACATAAGCAACTTTCCGAAACGCAGGAAGAGATTAATACTTGAAATAATCCAAAATTAAAGAAAAAACAAAAAGAGTTCATAGATCCAAACGATTTTAGGCAATGCTAAAATTAACAAAGGGCTCCAAAATTTGAAAATTTGGAGAAACAATTGCAGCTGCAACAATTGGCGACTACCTGGTGGACCTAGATCTCTGGATGATTATTTCTTGAGTAACAGACTGTTTAATAACAACGAACCTGTTGAATTCTTCTAGATATATGGATTTCTCAAATGGCAGATATATGCACTTTTAATCATTGATGATAGTCCAATTTAGGAGAGTGGAAACCAGGATTTTCAAGTCAAGATAACTCTTTTGAGGCCAAGAAGATGAATTTTATTTGTTACCTCTGTCTTCAGGTAGTTGTCAGCTTGGACACCACAGGATTGTAGCATATAGTAAACAGAAATATTCATTTTTTCATCATTCCCATGCCATTTTGCACCTTTTGTGCTTTTGAGCTTTTGTCTTTTCATGTGAGTTCTCCTGCATGCCTTTCTTTCTAAATTTTGATTCAGGATCCTCCATCCATAATGTCATTTTGTGTGAGAGATGTATTCAATTCTCAGCTCACGAACGGAGAGGAACTTTTGGCGATTTAGTACTTATATGGTTCAATATTTGTTTTGATACATAGTGCTTTCATAGGAGTTTTCGACTCTTATCTGCCTTTTGGCGTTCAACATGGGATCATTTATATATAATATAATGTTTACCCTGCTTGCTTTCCATGGGCCCTTTGCTGTCACTCCCCAGGACATTTTAAATGTGATATGGATGGAGCCTCAAAATAGTATTCCAGACCTTTTGATTCTGGTTTATTTTACAAGGGTTAAGCAGGACTTGAATGTGTTCATAGCCACTCGAGAAAACTACTAAAATAGAGAAATTCTTTTAGATGAACAATAATACACAGTCTTATACCCAAGAAATTTAATCATTCCAAAATTCTGATGTTCTCCATGCAACCGCGAGTTTGCCTCCTTTATTGAAATCAGTAAAATTTAGACTAAAACAAGACAGAACTACATAACTCAAAGTAAACGGCCAAGTCAAATTATTTATATACAAGATAGAAGACACAAACAAAACTCAAGAAAAATAAGGTTTGAGAACTAAACCATTTACTGGTAAGTTCTCTTCCCACCCTTGTAAATCTTCCAATTTATAAGTTGAGGGGCCAAGCTTTGCTGCAATCTAGAAAGGACCTACCCACAACTGCTGAAATTTCGTGTGTTTTCCTTTCTCATCATGGGGGTGGTCCCACTTGAGAACCAAATCTCCCACCTCAAAATCTTTTGTTCCAGCCTTGTGTTTATCAAACCATCTCTTTACTACCTCTTGTTGTTGTTTAAAGGATTCTCTGGCTTTAGACCGAGACTCTTCTGCCTTCAGGAGATTATATATCCTCATTTGCAAGACTTCATTATCTGATCCTCTAGATTCCTGAGCTATTATGGAAGAGGGTAGCATGATATTGGGGGGTAGAATGGCCTCTTTACCATACACAAGGGTATACAGAGACACTCCTATCGAAGACTTGGGGCTGACTCTATCAGCTCAAAGGGTGTTTGGTAACGCTGAGTGCCAACTCCTCTGATTTTCTATCACCGTCTTTTTTAAAGTCCTAATTAGGTTCTTGTTTGTAGATTCAGTTAAGCCATTTCCCTATGGATAGTAATTAGCAGAGTAATGCAACTTCATCCCTTTCTCATGAGCAAAAGCAGTTAATCTTATTGAGGAAAAGTAAGTAGCATTATCAAAAACTAAAGAAATTGGAACTCCAAACCTGGTCATAATATTGTTTTGCAAGAAGTCTATGACCGCATCCTCATTTATTTTGCACAACGGGATGGCTTCGACCCAGCGAGTGAAGTAGTCGGTTGCTGTCAGAATATACTTGTGTTGCAGGGAATAATTTGACTTTATCTCCCCAATGATATCTAACCCCCATTGCTCAAAAGGCTCTTTTATCATCATAGGCTTCAATGGTCCTGCTGCTTTAGCTTGTCTTCCACTACACCTTTGACAAATGTCACACTTTCTAACATGGGCGTGTGCATCTTTGAAAAGCGTGGGCCAATAGTATCTGGCTCTGAGAATTTTATGAGCTGTAGTATCTCTGAAAAAATGTCCCCCAGCAGGCCCATCATGCAAATCTGTCATTACCTTCGTCGCATCTTCTTTCTCTAAGCATCTAAGAAGAACTCCGTCGACGTAATTTTTTCTGAATAATATTCCTTCAATAATTTGATATGAGGCTGATTTAAGACGCAATGCTCTTCTTTGCTTAGAATTCCAATGTTTCGATAACGATCCTGTCTAAAGGTAATGCACAAGATCTCGATACCAAGATTTTGTGGCTGTGAAAAGAGGACATACATCCATTAAATGTAATTCAGCTTCGTCTTCCCAGGCATGTTCTTCATTGTTTCTATTTTCAGTCATTATTCTGCACAACCCTTGCCCTTTAACTATAGAAGATGGCTTGAATTCGAGGTCATATTCCTAGAGAGCTGTTACCCAATTGCCCCTTCTTTCTCCTAACTCCTTCTGTACGAAAAGAGACCTCACAACTGGGTGTGGGACAATTAACTTTGTCTGGTTCTTTAGTATGTAGGGCCTGAATTGTTTCACCGCTTTAAAAACTGTGTAAGCTTGTTTATCTATAGCTTGGTAATTCAATTCGGCCCCTTGCAGACCAGTGCTCATAAATGATATGGGGAATTCATCTCCCCCATCTTCCTTTTGAGTAAGCACAGCTGCTAGCGAATCATCAAATGCGAAAGTGTACAGAATAAAATCTTTATCAAAATCTGGGCTTTTGAGGGAGGGTGCGTGTGCAACAGCGGTTTTAATCTTGCCAAATGCGTTCTTCCCAACATCAATCCACTTGAATTGTACACTTTGCTTCACCATTTGCTGCAAAGGTTTAACAATTTGAGCGAAATCTGGCACAAACCTTCGCACAAAGTTTATTGTCCCCATAAATGATTGCATGCCCTTTTTATTATGGGGCAAGGGAATCTGTTCAATGGCTTTGATCCTTTCTGGGTCTATGGAGATCCCCTTCTTTGAAACCACGTGACCCAGCAACTTACCTTCCGTAACAGCGAACACGCACTTCTTGGGGTTTAGTGAGATACCATATTTTCGGCAGCGTTCAAAAATCTGCTTTAGGTGAAACACGTGTCCTTCTCTCTTCTTTGAGAATGTCGTGATGTCATTGAGGTATACTACAGCACTGCAACCAATCAAACCGCGGAAAGCTATGTCCATAGCCCTCTAGAACGTAGCTCTAGCGTTTATAAGTTCAAAGGGTATTCTTCTGTAAGCGAAAGTTCCCCCCCTGGTCCTGAATGTCATTTTCAATCGATCTTCTTCGGCTACTAACACCTGATTGTAGCCTAAGAATCCATCTAATAAAGAGAATAGTTCAGAACCTAAAACCATTTGCAGTAGTTGCTCCATGGGTGGAACAGGATAATTGTCTTTATCTGAAGCGCAATTTAAGTTTCTGAAATCCACACATAACCTGATTTCTCCATATTTCTTCCTCATTGGTACCAGATTTGAAACCCATTTCGAGTGTCTAACCTTAAAAATGATTCTAGCATCCAATAATTTCTTAACTTCGCTCTGGATTAGAGGTTCTAATTTTGGATGCATTTTCCTTAAAGGCTGCTGATAAGGTTTGACTCCATATTTAATGGGGATAACATGCTGGATAATACTGGTGTCATATGTCTTCAGATCTTCATACGTCCAGGCAAAAACATCTTTATATTGATTAAAAAGAACGATGAACTTATTTCTTTCAGCTGGTGAACAGCATTTTCCAAGATTCACATATTTAGGCTTCATCTCAGTCCCCAAATTAATCAATTCGAACTGTAGAGATGAGCTATGAGTCTTCACGTTTGCTGGTCTTCTAAATTTTTCATTTAAATCAAACATCCGTTCTAAAGTTCTGACTCCTTTAGGGATGAAATTATCAAATTTCAGCTCGACCTGATGTTCTTCATCATCAATAATCGCCCCTTTAAATGCCTCGTCATTCGTTAAGCATTATATAATCTGTTGATCGTCGTCGAACACTCGTAGGTTGGTAATCATATCCGGTACCGAGGGCCTGAAAAGCAATTCAACAAAGCACCGATTATTAGAGGGCACAAGCCTAGCAGCTGATGTGGCCAACAAGTCAGCTGCTACATTCTTAAGTCTTGGAATTGATACAATATTAAATGTGTTAAAACATTTGAGTAAATCCCATACCTCATTTTGATAAGCTTTTAAGTGAGGAGAAATGCAATGTATTTGATTCCGAATTTGTTTTGCAATTATTTCAGAATCTTTAAACACTTTCAAATTATTTGCCTTTAATTAAATTGCTTTCCTTAAACCTTGAACCAACGCTTCATATTCAGCTGTGTTATTTGTACATTCAAACTCTAACCTACATGAAAGAAAATGTTTGTTCTTCTTGGGGTCAATCAAGACACAGCCAGCTCCTGACCCTTCTAACGTTTTAGATCCGTCAAAAAAAAGTGTCTAGAAATCACTAACTACTGTGTGGGAATTTACATCTTCTTCTACTGCTAAGTCTACTATTTTACAATCGATTTCATCAGCCTGTGAAAACCGAAGGAGATCAGGTTGAGCGTCTGATGTGTCGCTGGCTTCTTCTGCTTGGTAATTTCCTGGTTCTAACTCAATAAAGTAATTTCCCAAAACAGAATCCACTGGTTCATTTTTTTCTTCAAACTGAGTAACGTTGTGTTTCATATAGGGCTCCCTCAAAATTTTAATCTGATTCAGGCTTCCTTTATACGGAAGCCACAAATGTGACCAGTCCGAGGAAAAATATCCATTTAGCTTTGCCGACCAGTCCCTGCTCAGAACAATCCCATAAGATTTTAGTATGTCAACCACCACAATATCAATAACTTGACACACCTTATCATTCGAAGATAAGCGGACTAGAACATCCTCCATTTCCCCAATTACCTTCACATTCGTTCTATCTAAATGAACAACCCTCCAGGTGGATGGTTTAGGCTTCCCATTTATCCTTTTGCAAACCGACAACGGCATAACGTTAACCGATGCCCCTGAGTCTACCAAGCAATTATGTACATTGTGGTTAAAAATTTCAAAAGTGAGGAGAAACGGTGGATTCTTGCTCTTAGGCTTACCTCCTACGCTCGCTTCCCCAATTTCTTCTTCTTCCTTGGGTTGATTGTCGGTGGGCATCCCCTCCTTTGATGCTTCAAGTGCTTTCAAAAGCTTTTCTTTCTGCTGCAGCACCTTGCACATTTCAAATAACGAGATATTCGCCCTTACCTTCTTTATATCTTCCACAATGTCATATTCCATCTTAGGTTCGGTGGGAATTGGTTTACCATTATTTATTTTTCCTTCATTGGGCTTGGTGAACACATTAGTCTGTCTAGGATCTTGATTGGTGATGGTAAATTCTGGAATTTCATTAGCTGAGGAGTTATTTTGAAATTTCTTAACATTCCTTTGAAGTCTTTTAAACTTTGGGAGCATGAGACTGTTTTCTTTAGCCAACCCTTGGCTTCTTGTTGTTACATTTGTTTCCATGATGTCCTCGTGTCCCAAAACCTTTTCTTCCTCAGCGTCAAACAACGAAACACAGTCCCATAGAACCATGGTCTCATCCTCTTATTCTTTTGTTGATGTATTACTGTCTTTCCTTTCTTCATCTTCATCTTCTGTTAATTTAGAATCCAACAGCTGATTCATAACCAACGTCATTGAGTTTATCCATTGAGGACAATTCTTTTCAGAGTGCGGTTGTTGGTGGAAAGTGCAAAAATTGTCCATTCCTACCTATGTTAAATTCATAGATGCTGAATTGTGCGGAAGGGGTTGGGATTGATTGTTATCTTCCCTTTTCTTATAATAGGGCTTGTAAAACTTTTGGGCTTCCTTTTCCTTTTCCAAGTCTATGATTCTGTTAGAAAGCTTCTGCATCATTTTTGCCATTCCTTCAAAATCTGGTGACTGCTCCTCCTTAGACTTGGTAAACAACAAAGCTTTCCTCCCCACATTTTTCTCTCCTGACCGTTCGAGATAATCTTCGATACTTTCCCTTTCATCCTCTACTTTCTCTGCCTCCTCATAGGTCTCCGCTAGAGTAGGATTGGCCTTCATTTTGGCAAACATGGCCAACTCGGGTCCTAGAGCTAAGGTATAATATTCAATCAGGACTTTATCCGAAGGTTTTTCAGCTTCCGAAAAATTCTTAAGATAGGTTGCAAACCTTTGGGTGAAACTATGCACCTTCTCCTTTCTTTCTTTCTTTAAGGCGCATAGTCCTTTCATGAGAGCTGCATGAGTTTTTTGGGTCACATACTTACTTCTAAAAATCCTCTCAAAGGTATCCCAATCAGGGATAGAATTTACAGGAAAACCAAAGTACCACGATGCTGCAGCCCCTTTAAGGGTGTGTGGGAAAAGTCTGCAAACTACATCCTCATATTCCCCAGCCCTTAACCGTTCTATTTCCAAATAGAAACTTTGCAAGTGCTCATCTACTAGTATCTTCTCATTTGGGTCAAATTTGGGCAACATCTTTTCAAAAGATTGAGGTAAATCATGCAAAGGAGGTATTAGGTTTAAAGGTGATCTGGCTTTCCAGACAGGTGGAGGATTTGGTGGGTTGGGTGGTTGATTTGCGTTTACGCCTGCCATGAGTCTGGGTGGAGAATGAGGTGGCGAGTGAATAGGGGTATGCACAGGGGAACCGTAAGGAGTATCTGGGCCCACTTGATTCAAAGGCTATGCGACTTCCTGTAAGGCCGTTTCTACGAGTTCTTCCCAATATTCAACCAACATTGAGTCTTCCAATATAGGACGATCTTTCCTTTTATATTCTCTTCTGGGTAATTCAGGGATAATCGGTAATCCTCCAATCTTCTTTACGTATGCCCTAGTGTGTCTTCTCAGATCATTAACAACTTCGTTGTCGACAGAATACAAATGTTCTCTACCCCCCTTTTCAAGAATTGGATTATGAAACACACTGCTTTCTGAATTGTTACCGGTGGAATAGTCTTGGGAAAACGGGTTTCCTCGGCCAGCCATGCACTGGCGGCCCTCCTTCTAGCACCAGAAACTGTTGAGGCCTGGAAAATCGCAGGCAACAACAGCAAGGGATTCTCCCCAGTCAATGTTCCCAACTAGCCCGTGACTGTTTGGTGTAGGGAATCCGTCCGGTTTGCGGTCTGACTACCATAGGTCAAGTAACAAAAATAAAAGGTTTTATTGGTTGCGGCCCTATCCACCATATATATTTTTGTATTTTCGACTTAGAGTATGATATGCAAGTGCCTATTTAACATGCAGATTGATTAAGAATGCAAGGAGTGTTCACAATGTGATGCGCAGGTTCTTACCTCTCATCTTAAACTTCCCCACATCTAAATCACATACAATTAGAAAATAAATACTAATTAGGCTATCTCTAAAGAGCTAGATATTAATTCATGAGTAATGCAATACTGTTCATATGTTACGGCAAATCACAGATAGTTGTTCCTAGAACCAAACATACAAACATGAATAAAAATATACATGACAAGACAGCTCATCAACAGTTAAAACTTCCATTACTCATAGTGGAAAACATCACAGAATATACTCGAGAACATTCAGGAAAGAACATAGGTTCAGAAAGTTAGAACGCTCTCACAGTTAATGAAACACAGTCGAAAACAAAAAATTTCCCCTTCAACATTGTTCATTTATCGCATTGAAACATTCCACATAGCACTTTCTCCATCAGGCAAAATTTGTAATTTCTTATTGTAAAATGAAGTAGTTCCTCTTACAAACAATAGTTCACAAGTTTTTCCATGGAAAAATCCCCTGTGAATTCTAACTTTCTTATATTTAAACCAAATCAGCTAACCGCTTGGGCTGCCCCAACCGTGTGACCTTTGGGCTCCTCAAAACCGTCTAATATCCCCATTTTGTCTTTTCTGTGAGTACTCATGATTCACTTCATGCGTTACGTTTTTAGAGTACTCAACAAAGTGGGATCCACTTGGTAACTAACGGATCTTTCCAGGCCTAGGCTTTTGTCACCATTGATTCTGCCTTGTCTTTCGTTTGTCCTCCTTGAGATCCCATTGGTTTCGGTACGAACTCTGCCTAACACTGCCCAACTCCCTTTCTACTGCTTGTCTCCCCACTACGCCTTCGCGTAGTGGTAATCTGAAAAAGTCTCTCGAGTTCGTCTGCAATTAAACGCCATTTATCATTAGTTAGGATTGCATCTTTTCAATCAAACTACATCAACAAACCGACTAGTCATCAATAAAGAGGCCCTGCAATGCACTCTCATCGTGAAAATCTTAATAAGCACCAAAATCACTGTTGCCCATACAGGGGTTTAAAACTCACAAAAATGACGGGAAGAGAAAAACTTATTGGTGGATTAAAACACTAAAACATCGGCCGAGTAGTCTCACTCACAGCCGCATCATCGAATCTCAAACAGGCAACAGGATCCGTGAGACCGTTAAGTTTATCGGAGTCGGAAGAGCTAAACTCAAATTCTAGGCAGAAGAGTTCCCAGTTGGCGAGCGAAAAGACATCAACGTCGGACACTTAGTGCGTTACATAGTCACAAGGGCGGAGGAGGAGAGACTATAGCCTCCGATCCAAAAACAAAGCGACAAAGACCCGACAAAGCATCGGCGGGCAGACCAGTTATATGGCGGATACCAAGTTCGTTTGGGAGCCACAAGGGAGGAAGATAAACAGACTACAGCCTCCGATCCAAATCATAACTTTTGCTATGGCATAAGATCAACGTAAAATGCTAAGTGTTCATAACAACTTAAGTTCTCGCAACAGTCCAAAAAACCCGTTTCACTTCCAAAACAGCGACTTCACAAAGACCAAAAACCCCGACTCAACTTCGACCAACCTCCGATAATATAAACAAGTCAAATGATATGACGCGACAACAAAGAAGTCAAGATCCTCCTGCAGAATAATCATCGTTCGATTTCCACAATGGAGGCTCCCTAAGGAAACATGGTTCCGATAAGTTGTTCAAATGACCTCCCAAACAGTGGCTAGCATGAGAACCAGGCTTCCGAAAAGAAAACGCATCTCAAAGGGAAGCAAACCAGACTCTAAATTCCGCAACCCACAGCAATTTCAAACATAAGAAACTTTCTGAAACGCAGGAAGAGAGTAATCCTCGAAATAATCCAAAATTAAAGCAAAAACAAAAAGAGTTCATAGATCCAAACAATTCTAGGCAATGCTAAAATTAACAAAGGGGTCCAAAATTTGAAAATTTGGGGAAACAGTTGCAGCTGCAACAAGGACTTAGGCTACCCTTCTTACTCTTGTCACACCTACATGCCTGTAATCCCCATAGAACGTCTGCCTGCATACATGCCTGTAATCCCCATAGAATGTCTGCTTGCATGCATGCCTGTAATGATCTCTAGCAGGTGAAAGTGCAAACATTGATGAGAAAACTGCAAATCGCCTTAGAGAAAGCGTATTCATGGTGTGCTAAGCTCTGCAAAATGATGGAATAACCTACATGAATTGATGTAACTACACAAAATTGATGAGAAAATTGCAAATCGCCTCGGAGAAAGCATATTCATGGTGTGCTAAGCTCTGAAAATGTTGGAATAGCCTATGTGAATTGATGCAACTACACAAAATTGATGAGAAAACTGCAAATCGCCTTAGGCAAAGCATATTCATGGTGTGCTAAGCACGTGCTAAGCTCTGGAAAATGATGGAATAGCCTACCTGGATTGATGTAACTACACAAAAATGATGAGAAAACTGCAAATTGCCTCAAAGAAAGTATATTCATGGTGTGCTAAGCTCTACAAAATGATGGAAGCCTACATGAATTGATGTAACTACACAAAATTGAAGAGAAAACTGCAAATCACCTCAAAGAAGCGTATTCATGATTTGCTAAGCTTTGCAAAATGATGGAATAGCATACCCATTAGGAAAATAGAGTCCATCGGTACCATTTTCATGAGTCTTTGAGTTGGTTACTGTAAAACCAACACATTCTAAACTTCGAAATCGAATTGATATTGAATCATAGACGCTAGCCTAGGGACTGCCAAATGCTATGGATTTCTTCTTTCAACATCGTAGACACCTAGTCAAGGGACTGCCAGGTGTTATGGATTTCAATATGGTATGGTTAAAATAGACCTGTATCTATCGGTATAGTATCACTACATAATTTTGAGAGCTGATTATTGATTATTGGTTATGTAGTTGCTCTAATTTGTGATGGGTAGTATCAGAGGTAATGAGGCAATCCTAGAAACAATGAAGATCGTTCTTGGCTCCCACATGGAGATGGTTCTAGCAGTCAATCTGGAAACACAAGCTATGGAAATGAAAGCTATGGTAACCTTGACGACCTGACGCGTAGGTGATGTGACTAAGAAAAGTTTAGCTATTCTTTATCAAAAGCTTTATGCACATTGAACTATCCAAACTCGCATCCCGTGATCTGATAGATGTTATCATGACACATTTGCTATCAATGCATGAAGAGGGGGGCGGAATTTACATAGGTTGAGGTCGTTCATACACTTGCCTAAGATTTAAGTGTGTTATGTAAATGTGATTTGCGAGTTTCGATATAAAATTTAAATATGATACCTTGCGAGAACTTGATAAATTATTAATGGACTGAAAAATGGTCAAAATATTATATAATAAAAAATTATAGTATGGGTAGAAGGAAAAACTACCATGGGATCTCCTTTCGTTGTCCTCAACAGCTACTACTTCTTTGTTTAGGCCTTGTAGTTGCGCCCATTTTTATTTTCCTTACCTCATTTGCAAAATCCATTATACTTTTATCTTCAGTCACTCCTCTTTAAAAACAATGTCGATATTGTCCCAATCCACAATATGTTTACAAATGCCTCATTTGCAAAACCCATTATACTTTTATCCTCGGCCACTCATCATTATAAACAATGTCGATATTGTCCCAATCCACAATATGTTTACAAATGCATATCAAAAGGCATGTCCTCTTTTCATATATCCATAACCAATTCTTTGCCCACTTTTGGTTCTCTGTAACCAAAAATTTAATGTGTGTTGGAAATATTAATAAGAAGATTCTTCCTGAAGGTTGAAAGGATCTGATAGATCATCGTCTTCCCGTGGCTACCATCAATAGGAAGGCCTGCTGGATGTAAATACAGAGAACGATCTCTTCATGAACAATGAACTTGTCATGGATTGAAATCTGACTTGTCATGGATTGAAATCGGTTTGATGATCCTGTTCTCCCAGCTCTTATAATTGGAGGAACTAGGCTCCCCTTCTTACTCTTGTCAAACCAGCATGCTTGTAATCCCCCATAGGACATCTGTTGTTGTTAGAGTAATGATCTCTAGCAAGTGAAAGTGCAAACATTGATGAGAGAACTGCAAATCGCCTCAGTGAAAATTTAATGTGTGTTGGAAATATTAATAAGAAGATTCTTCCTGAAGGTTGAAAGGATCTGATAGATCGTCGTCTTCCCGTGGCTACCATCAATAGGAAGGCCTGCTGGATGTAAATACAGAGAACGATCTCTTCATGAACAATGAACTTGTCATGGATTGAAATCTGACTTGTCATGGATTGAAATCGGTTTGATGATCCTGTTCTCCCAGCTCTTATAATTGGAGGAACTAGGCTCCCCTTCTTACTCTTGTCAAACCAGCATGCTTGTAATCCCCCATAGGACATCTGTTGTTGTTAGAGTAATGATCTCTAGCAAGTGAAAGTGCAAACATTGATGAGAGAACTGCAAATCGCCTCAGTGAAAATTTAATGTGTGTTGGAAATATTAATAAGAAGATTCTTCCTGAAGGTTGAAAGGATCTGATAGATCGTCGTCTTCCCGTGGCTACCATCAATAGGAAGGCCTGCTGGATGTAAATACAGAGAACGATCTCTTCATGAACAATGAACTTGTCATGGATTGAAATCTGACTTGTCATGGATTGAAATCGGGTTGATGATCCTGTTCTCCCAGCTCTTATAATTGGAGGAACCAGGCTCCCCTTCTTACTCTTGTCAAACCAGCATGCCTGTAATCCCCCATAGGACATCTGTTGTTGTTAGAGTAATGATCTCTAGCAAGTGAAAGTGCAAACATTGATGAGAGAACTGCAAATCGCCTCAGTGAAAGTGTATTCATGGTATGCTAAGCTCTGCAAGAAGATGGAATAACCTACATGAATTAATGTAACTACACAAAATTGATGAGAAAACTGCAAATCGCCTCAGAGAAATCGTATTCATAGTGTGTTAAGCTCTGCAAAAGGATGGAATAGCTTATGTGAATTGATGTAACTACATAAAATTGATGAGAAAATTGCAAATCCTCTCAGAGAAAGCGTATTCATGGTGTGCTAAGCTCTGCAAAATGATGGAATAGACTATGTGAATTGATGCAACTACACAAAATTGATGAGAAGTCTGCAAATCGCCTCAAAGAAAGCATATTCATGGTGTGCTAAGCTCTACAAAATGATGGAATAGCCTACATGAATTGATGTAATTACACAAAATTGGTTAGAAAACTGCAAATCACCTCAGAGAAAGTGTATTCATGGTGTGCTAAGCTCTACAAAATGATGGAATAGCCTACGTGAATTGATGTAAACTACACAAAAATGATGAGTAAACTGAAAATCGCCTCAAAGAAAGTGTATTCATGGTGTGCTAAGCTCTGCAAAATGATTGAATATCCTACTTGAATTGATGTAACTACACAAAATTGATGAGAAAATTGCAAATCACCTCTAAGAAAGCGTATTCATGGTGTGATAAGCTCTGCAAAATGATGGAATAGACTACGTGAATTGATGTAACTACACAAAATTGATGAGAAAACTGCAAATCGCCTCAGAGAACATGTATTCATGGTTTGCTAAGCTCTACAAAATGATGGAATAACCTACCTAAATTGATGTAACTACACAAAATTGATGAGAAAACTGCAAATTGCCTCATAGAAAGCATATTTATGGTGTGCTAATATCTGCAAGTTGATGGAATAACCTACGTGAATTTATGTAACTACACAAAATTGATGTGAAAACTATAAATCACCTCAGAGAAAGCATATTCATGGTGTGCTAAGCTCTACAAAATTATGGAATAGCCTACCCATTAGGAAAATAGACTCCATCGGTACAATTTCCATGAGTCTTTGAGTTGGTTACCATAAAACCAACACATTCTAAACTTCAAATCGAACTCATATTGAATCATAGATGCCTATCCCAGGGACAACCAAATGTTATGGATTTCTTCTTTCAATATCGCATACACCTAGCCCAGGGACTGTCAAATGTTATGGATTTCTTCTTTCATGTTTTTTTATTATAAAATCCCTAGATTATAAAGCAACTCGAACCTAACCCAGTAATTTCCAAATTGTAGCGACAAATGAGATTTACAAGAGGTTATTTTGTGCTTGTTTGAATACTTTGGCTGTCGAAATATAAGAAATAAAAGCAACAGTTAGTCGAAGATTACACATTGGAAAGGACCGCAACTTGCATTGAATCTTCCTCTTTGCCTGATGCCACCTATATTAATTAATGAATATCATCCATCTCGGTGTTAAATAACTAGCAATATTATATTATATTATGCTATTTACAACTGGAAGATTAAACGTCAGAAATGACACAACTAACATCGAATTTTCCTCTATGTTTGATGCCACCTATATTAAATAATGAATATCATCCCTCTGAGCGTTAAATAACTAACAATATTATATCATATTATACTAACAATATTTAGAATGAATTAATATCATCCATCTCAGCATTAAATAACTAACAATATTATATTATATTATAATAACAATATTTACAGATCATTGATATTGTTTGTTTCTTAAAAGAATATCTTTGAATTTCTCTTCTTAGAAGAACTTCCATTTGTTTTTCTTTCCGACCATTCGAATTTAAATTCCATACTCTCCATGACATAATTGGTCTTTTGTGTTGGCATGAAGTAATGTGGATTTTGCAATGGTTTTGCTTTTGTAATGGTCTTTTGCATAAGAAAGATCGTTCAGCATTTATGCAGTCACACTTAATACAATACGTGTCTATATGTATCCAGTGAGTGAATGCATGTACGTATCTCTTTACAACTTTTTTATAATACTCTCGATCTGGACTTCATAGAACAAAGTAGTATCTTGGGGTTCAAGTGGCAATACAACCCATTTTCTTGCCCATTTAAATAAAACAAATGTTTCCTTGTCCATTAAATAGAATTAAGAAATGTTTTCAAATGGTCTTACAAAGACATGCATGGCTTTGACACTAGAATGATGTAGCACTCCATCCCTCTCGAGGAGGGCGTTAAGGCGGTCAAGCAAAATAACGTATTATCATCATGTATGTTTCACTTATCCAACTATTCAAAAGTACAATTCGACATTTTCTTAGCTACTTTAACTATCGTTTTCTTCACCTTCTCTCATTTCACAACATATAGCAATTCTTCTCAGCGTTTCATTTCCCCTGTTTTGGGGGTATGCTAGTTAATAATAATAATACTCATTATAAGTAAATAACAGAACTCTACAACAACTAAGAAGACTCTGCAACAACTAAAACGCCTATGCTTTGCTAGAACTTAGTGATTGGTATCTTGGTGAGTTCAAAGCATTCTAAAATCCTAGGGTGTTCATACATGGAAGAGGGCTCTACAACAACTAAGAAGATTCTGCAACAAATAAAATGCTTATGCTTTGCTAGAATTTAGTGATTGGTATCTCGATGTGTTCAAAACATTCTAAAATCCTAGGATGCAACTTAACATTGTAAAATTGTAAAAAATGATGGTTGCAATTATAATTTCAAAATGGTCATCTTCTTCAACTTAATTTACAAAAAGGGGGTTCTTAGACCCTTCAAGCTCTCATCCTATCGACCTAAGTATCAACTAGGACATACAACTCATTTCTACTTTACCTTTTGTGAATTTTTTTAGCCTAGAGTCAACTCCTTCCTATTTTCTTATGCTTGTCCTCATCCTCTTCTTCCTTTACTTTTATTTCATTTGTTCGATACCATTATTATATTTTTTGCGTGCATCCATCCCACTATGGAATCGATTACTAAGTCATAAAGAATCAATGGATGATCATTGATGGGAGGAAATGAGGTAGGAGGGGAGACCAACATTTATTTGAGGTCTTTAAAGCAATGTTGGGTTTCTTTGGTCCATGAAATATAGACATCGTTCTTTAGAAGGGAGTTCAAACATGGGAAAAATTGATTAATAAGCATTAGATTTCAAAGATGGGAAAAATTGATTAACAAGCATTGGATTACTTTGAGCTTTCCTGGGAAAGAACAAATTTCGATAATTGTTTGAGGGGTGGGAATATTGTGGATGGCATGGATTTTGTTAGGGTTGATCTCAATGTCTGATGGGAAATAATGAACCCTTAAATCATACTAACCTCAACATTGAAAACATTTTAGGATTGAGATTGCTATGATACCTACGAAGACAGTTCAATATTGTGAGGAGATCCTTGGGGTAGTCATGACGAACTTGGGAGTTTGCAATGATTGTAGAATTGTGGAAATCATGTACATAAAAGTGTCACAAATATTAATTTCATTTAAAATAAAAATAAATAAAAAATATATATGCACAATATAATATTTAAAAATTTGATTCAGTTTTTGTAGTCAAAATATAGTCCTTAAGTTTTTTGTTTTTATAGTGTAAAGTTGTTGTAAAAACAGTCACACATAGAAGTGAGAACTTAAAAAAGGTTAAATCCACAAACTAATCAATCAATAGAAAA
Organism: Pseudotsuga menziesii; assembly: GCA_001517045.1. NCBI lineage: Eukaryota > Viridiplantae > Streptophyta > Pinopsida > Pinales > Pinaceae > Pseudotsuga > Pseudotsuga menziesii. Next base: position 82,699 of record LPNX010577877.1, read on the forward strand.
TAAGAAGGCTTTACAACAAATCAAATCATTGTGGAAAATGGGCCTTATGAATTTTATTATTTCGGTGTGTGTGGAATAAGAAAAGCCATGGTGAAACTCACTAAAAACATGTTAAAATTAAACAAAAACAAGAAATAAGTCACCAAAAAATTAAAAAAAATATGGAGAAATAACATGTTTCTTTGCCATTTAGCATGCCATAGAATATACAATACCTTGAACAATATCAAGTAGACACAACAACTTTGCACCATCTCTTCTTCGTGCCAAGCTCACCCTCTGGATGTTCACATATCTCCTCTTCATGCCAAGCTCACCCTCTAGATGTTCACCTACCTTCCATAGAACCAAAAGAGATATATCTACATATTTGCAATACCCGTAGAGAAATTGCTTGTGGATTGTGATTATGGAGTAGACATGTGAATACAATCCACGTCTTCTATAAATATGTTTTTCTCTCTCTTTTAAATGGATTTATGCATTCATGCAGTGTGAATAAATTTATTCATCAATTATTATCATTTTATAATTCAGGGTATAGAGAAAAATATCCTATCCAACTCTTGTTGAGGTTCTTGGATTCATTTGAGAAACACATATTTACAAGCTAATGCTTCAATTTTGTTCCCTTTTCTTTTCATCTGTGGTCCCCTTTTGAAAGCTACATTCTTAAACAAAAAGGCTTTTCTCTTCAAAAATTTGTAAATTATGGTTACTATGTGATTGTAAAAATGTTGTAAACTATAGAGAATTTTTAGTGATAATTAAAAGGTATATAAGCAATTATTTTCTAACAAAAAAATTCTCTCAATTTTATTTTATATCATATCGAATTTGGACTAAAACTCCTTTAAAGACTATGTATCGAAGCAGTGGATTAACGCTGCATGACATAGGAATAAAAAATTGATGATTCTGGATCCTAGAGCAATAAACTCCCCTACTTCTCATCATCTCTCTTCCCGCCTCATCATGTTGAAAGCCCTTATATTGAAAGATGAAATCCACATACAGCGGAAACATATAAAAAGTAAACTAGCATACAACCAAAGGAGGGGAAATGAAAAGCCAAAGAGAACTTTAATATGTTATAAAACAAGAGAAAGTTGTGTATATGTACTTAATATAATATTATGTGTTAAAAGAAAGTTTAGCTAATTGATGGTAAGCATAGTGGTCCATCAAATTGAAAAAAAAACTCTATTGCAAGTACCAATAAGCAATGAATAGAAACCCATGTAATCGATGGCAAGTAAAATTAAATATACATTAATTTGTCATACAAGAAACTCTACATATGTTTGTTGTGTGAGACATCTATCGACCAAATTTTGTACATAGTTTCAAGCAAAGAAAGGGAGCATAACATTAAAGTAGATCATATGTTAAGGGTAATGGGAGGAATCCATATTAGCGGTGGAAATTTCTTCTCTCGATTTCGTTTATTCTCCCTACCTCACATTGACAAATTGATAAGTTCGCCTCCTCACAATAAACAAATCAAAATTTAGACATTTTTTATGCAAAGAAATGTTGAATTGAGTCTTCTCCACTTCCAAGTGGAGATGTCATTCGACGAGTGCGAAGAAACAAGTTTTCTAGTTGGCAATTTAGTGCATCCCCATTTCAGAAAAGAGTTGGGAATCCCATGTTGAATAGACCCTCTATATTGTAATCATTGACTGGAGATGAGCCAATATTTGTCCAAATAATGCAAAACTTCCAGACTTTCAATTCTCTTCTTCTTCTTCTTGCTACTACTTTTCTTCAACCATTTCTTCGCCTTTAATTTGGGAGATGCAAAATTGCTTTGCTTACCCTCAATTTCATAGATTTGCTTGTAAGAACAATGACCTCTGGCCTTCTTCAATGACATATTCATCTTCATTTAAGCAATGAGTTCTTTTTACACTTTAGGCTGCAATCTCAATCTTAAAATGTAGTAATGGGGTATGTCACAATCCCACTCAATATACTCATCAATAAGCATACTAAAACTGATCAAATCAATGTTCTCTTGCAAACTCAACCATTGTTGGTAATACCTAATATCTTCAAGGCTCCATCTTGCAAAGATCTTATCAGCTAATTTTTCTTCTAGATTATCTTCTACAACTTTTGACTGCTCTGGCACTTCTACAAACTACTCATCCTCAACACCATTCATATCTTCAAGAACTTACATTGCTATATTATCTTCATCACCCACTTGTTTCTCATTTCCAAGTGGGTTGTATCTTCCATTTATTAATTCATCAATCAATTTCATTTCTTTTTTTAATTTCATCAATTCTTCATCAAATAAATTTTCCTCATCATACAATGCTTCAAATTCAAATTGGTTTACCTTATCATTATCATGTATTATTTTTTTAGTCTTTCATGCTGCTATAGATTCTTCATCAAAATTTATTGTTTCACTCTCTCTACCTCTACTTCTCAATCTATGTCTAGATGTAGACATTGCATGACCTGCTGCTCAACTTCAACTTTGATTTCATCAACTTCATCATCCAATGGTGTATCTACGTAGTGGGATTCACCTTCCTCATGTTCATGCTCTGCATCAATTTGATCAACTTCATCATCCACTAGTGTATCTACATAGTGGGATTCACCTTCATCGTGTTCATGCTCTACTACATGTACAAAGCTCCCCTTTTCACTGTACTCTTTCTCCATAATACTCCAAACTTTTTGCTTCTTCAATTTTAGGTAAAATGTTATCATTCAAACTTTATGAATGAGAGACAATGCACCATCATTCTTTTTCGAATATTCTTCATAGGTGGGTTCTACACATCCCTTCGAGACCATGTCCCATAAATCTTTTGCATACAATCTGGTGTTCACTTTAATATCCCACATACCATATATTTTACCAGTGAAAACCAGTGGTGGTTAATAGAAAAAATTCTATGGCATCTTTGATACACACACAAATGCATCTTCATTCCTTTGTTCAATTATAGTTGAATCTTCTCCATATCTCTTTGCAATGCTTCTTCTCTTTTGTGTGAGATCTCTCTCCTAGACTACTTGACTCTTCTCGTGTGACCAATAACAATTTCTCCTTGATACTTCACTTTATTATTAAACCCTTTCACAATTCTTTTATAACATTTGTAAAACTTCTTTAAAAATTTTCAGCCTTTTCAAAAAACACTTTTAAGCTTTCTGTGACATTTAAAAATTCATTTTCACCCAAATAAATTTTCAAAACCTCTTTATAAAATTTTACTCATCTTTTTTTAAACCCTTTCATAACTTGAAAACACCTTTTAATCATTTTTTAAAACCCTTTCATAACTTGAAAACATCTTTTAATTACAAATTTGCAAAGCTCTTTTTCAAAACCCTTTTATAACTTGAAAACACCTTTTAATCTTTTTTTAAAACCTTTTCATAACTTGAAAACATCTTTTAATTACAGATTTTCAAAGCTTGAAACATTAAATGAGCCAAAAAAAACTTTTCCTTTAAAACTTTTTTATAAATTTCACTAATCCTTTTTGAAAACCTTTCATAACTTGAAAACATCTTTTATTAAATATTTTCATTGCTTGAAACTATAACTTTTTAAAATAAAACTGTCCAAACACTCAAAACATTCACCTAACAAAAATCTTATAGATAACTCCCATTTAACATGAAAACATTCATAGCATAAAGAATTGTCTTTCACCAACTCCATTAAGAATATTTACCTTTCCTGGCGAGTGTGGGATTTTGGCAAATTTGCATATTTTCTTCAGGCTTTCTCCAAGCAAATACAAGGTAATTGTTCAGAATACTTATCTTTATACGGGCGTTCGGAGGCTTTTCTGCTCCTCCACGTGCAAATCGGCCAGCAATTTTACACTTGCTTTAATCAACCTACAAAGATCTCACCCTTCTGGGTTGGGTGTATGTATTTCAACGGCGGATTATTTTCAATGATGGCCTTTTATTCGCAGTGAATTGGGAGCGTTCCTATTTCCAAAAAAAATCTTAGGTATTTTGTCATGTCGATTTCGATTTCTTGGACATCTCTTCACAATTTATGCTTCAAAAAAACTTCTTAGGTATTTTGTCATGCCGATTTCTTGGACAGCTCTTCACAATTTATGCAACAACTGCTATCTCAGTCAACTATCGGTGTTTCTCACAGCGATTTACTTATGATGTATTTGCTTCACGGCTCTTCACACAACCGGACATTTCTTGGTCCATTTCT